>JAMXBD010002343.1:0-208350 GCA_024138025.1 Combretum micranthum | reverse complement strand
CTCCAAGTTGCATCATTGTCGACTTTCTTCTTGAACTTTTCAATTTTTGAATAAAACAGGGCACTCATATTTAATATGTCCGGTTTTTTACATTCATAGCACACAATTTCTTTCTTCTCTTTCCTTTTCTTCTTTGTCCTTATAGCTTTTTCCTGCATCAAATTTGTTAGATCTATGAAACTTTTGAACTTTTTACCTTTTTATTCTTCAAGAATTTGTTGAATCTCCTTGTAAGCATGTTAATATTTTCGTCATCACTATCCTCTTCTGAATCAGATTCAACAACTCTTTTGGCTTTGAAAGCTATTGCCTTTGAACTATTTTCTGGTTCTTCAGTGTATCATGATGTGACTCGTATGCCATCAGCTTTTCTCTTAACTGACCTAAGTGTCAGTTTATTTAAATCTTGAGCTTCTTCAATGGCTGTCTTTTTGGCATTCCACGATTTAGGCAAAATTCGAAGCATTTTCCTGACAAGATCATAACGTTGAAGTAATGAATTGATTTTTGTTTTCTTAATTGTGTCTGTTCCTTCATAAGTTTTTGAAAGAGTAATCCCTATTTCCTTTGCCGATTCACAGGAGGAAATTAGATAAAATTCAAAAGGAGCTATGGTTTGTGAGTAAGAGAATCTTAGCCTTTGTTCTTCTCAATCAACTTTAGCTCTTCATCATGTGAAACTAGCATCATCCGTTATTGCTATTAGGTTGTCTCCAAATTGGATCACCTGCCAAGAAGCATAATCATTAGCTTTGATATAAGTTGTCATTCGCATTTTCCAATAAAGATAATTTAAACCATCAAAATATGGAGCTCTATAATTGCAATATTGTTCTCAGCCATTTTGTTGGATCACTCAATTTAAAAGAGTCCTGCTCTGATACCAATTGTTGGTCCGAAAATAATCAAGAAGAGGGGTTGAATTGATTATTTCAAAAAATTGAAATTTTGCCTTTTAAAAACAATCCCCTTTGATTTTAAGTTACGAGAACAATATGAACAATTAAACAGCTATAAATAAATTGCCAAAATATAAATAGAGAAGGGATAAGAAGATCAGGCAGATATTTATAGTGGTTTGCCTTGTGCGTCAGTCCACTCTTCCAGCTCCAAGCCGGGGACCCCGATATCCTACGAGTTTGTTCCACTATATCCAATAAAAACAATTACTAGTTTGTACAATTCTCTCTGCTCGATTCTCACAGCTATCTCCTAGCTTCAATCGATCTACAGAGTCTAAACTAGAAATTAAACTAGTTCACTTGAAGACAACAACAAGTTGCTTCAATTAACTAAAAGACAAATGTAAAGATTACAATAATAATTGCTACAATTCTGCACGTGGAAATAGTAAAGAAAGCTTGCTTTTTCAGCTCTTAATATTTCTCGGTCAAAGTCCAACAACTCTTAGTTTTTGTTTTTCTTGAACCGTCTCAATTTCTGCGTATCCTTCTTCTTTTATCTCTGCTCGCATCTCATATCCTTCTAACGATCAAAAATTGTTGTGCTCAAGATAAGATAAATATCCCATAAATCTCGGATAAAATCTATTCCTTCTTATCCTTTATTTGATTTATCAACCGCTGCTGATATTCTTCAAGAGAGAATTCTTCTTGTTTTCTTTGGTTTTAGATTTGAATTTGAATTCTTGATACGCAAAATAGATAAGATCTGCTTGAATTTCCTGATCTGAGATGATCCACTTGTTTTCTGTTTGAAAACTTCTGATTACGTTGATCTTGAAGATAAGTCTGCAGAGCTGTTGCTGATATCACGGTCTTCAACGTGATCTTCGTGTGTCATCATTTTAGAGATAGCATTGTCCTTATTTTGAATTTCTTAACTATATCTAATTCGAATTTGTTTATATCCAAAAAAAATCAGAAGACAAAACTGTTCTGTCTTGATATTAGACAATCGTTGATCAACCGTAGTTTCTGTTTTTATTCTCCAGAAAACTTCTTTGATAAAAAAAAAAAAAAAGTCAATGCGATAATTTATTTAATCCCCTAGGATAATCCAACTTTAGTGGAACTAATAAGTATACTGTCCGAATATACTTATTAATCTCAGAGCTGGTCTTCAAAACTATTGATCTTTTTCATAAATAAACGTAGATCTTGTTTGGGAAGATAAACAGTAACCAGCTTTAACTTAGAATTACTGCTGAAGTTTCTTGAAAAAGTTCTGTAAAAAGTTCTGTGTTTCTGGAAACTAATTTCAATTTAGAATGGTTGCTTTGAGTTTCTCTCTAAGGTTCTGTGAAAGATTCTGTGTTTCTAGGATTGTTTAATACTTTAAGTATCCTTCTGAAAAACATTCTGTGTACCTTTTTCTTTTCTAAGCATCATCCGAAATCTTCATATCATATAACAACTCTTGTCTATCCGAAATCTTGTTTATGTCCAAGACTTAATATCATTCAACTTTATATATTTGCTCAACAACTTTACCAATATTCTGTATAAAATTCTGAATATAATTCTGCACACTAATAGAGAAGTTAGTTCATTGAGTATTTTATTATCATCAAAACTCTTAGATATTTAGAGAATCAACAAGGTTCGATGGTATTGGTTTAGGATTGTGTTGTTGTTAATAGAGAGATGTTTTGGTGTTTGTGAAAAAGAAAGAGATGGATTATATTACCATGTCAACAAATAAATACCCCATGGCAATTTTTTCTTTTGATTTTCTTAAATCTATCTATTGTAAGAAACACTTAATCAGACATCATATAATATATGTAGGCCCTACAGCTGCTTTAGGGGGTTAATTATTGTCTTTCTTAAAAAGGTAGAGCCTTTCGATAATTTACACTAATAATAATAGTAGAAGTAGTTGTTGTAAAAGTTTGTTGTATTTTTTCTAATTTTTACTCGATAACTTAAGAGGTGAGGTAAGCCTTGACTTATTTAGCAAGTTTATTAGTTTTTAGCCCTTAAAGTATATAAAAAAAAAGTAAAGAAGAAAAAAAATCCTCATTTTTTAAATTCTCTTTTTTCCAAACATGGGTAATAGTTTAAAAAAGTAAGTTTCATTCACTGTATCTGAACCTTTTTATTGTAACGAAATTTACTAAAAGAAAATTTTGTGCAAGAAAATACATGAACTTTTTAAAAATTTCATCTAAAATACCTTGAATGGAATTTGTCCATTCTTTTTGTTAAAACATTGACGTGTCAAGCAGATCTGAATAAAAAATTATTTTCTCTATCCTAATTGGTAGAATAAGTTTAATATATAGTACATGAACTTTCTTGTTTGTAATAGTTTAATTCATAAAAAAGAAATTTGTACCATGACTGTACCACAACTTGTAAAAAATTTTAAGTACGGTACCTTTTGTCGAAATGTGGCCATTTCTCATGTGACTTATTGACATGGAACAAAAACTTTTTTTGAAAAAAATCTCTATATCCTAGTTGACTTTTTTTTTTAACTCTCTCTTCACTCTCTTTCTCTCTCCCTTGCCCTCCTACTTTTTATTCTTATTCTTTTATTATTTTTTCTTTTAGTTTTTAGATTGCGACTATTGGATAGTGTAAACCCCGGTTTTTCAGGTAGCCAAGAAAACCCTAAAACCGGAAACCAAAACCCTAAACCGGAATAGCTCAAGTCTGGAGTGAGAACTAGAAACCCTAATTCCGGCTTTTCCTCGGTTTCCAGTTAATAAACTTTTCTAAGAAAATTTAATTTTGATTATAGTTCTTGAATATATTTCAAACTAAGAAAATATCTGATTTTAAGAAAATTTCAATTGGTCATCCCGAGACCCATTATAGAAAAACGTGCCCCGGAACTAGAATTTCAAAATATTCTTATGAGTACTCATTTGAATCGAAATAAAATAAGGATTTCAAAAATATATATTTTCATAATTTTCCGGTTTATGAAAATACAGTTATAGCCTTTTTATTCGTATTTCATTACTACCGGAAATTAAATTGTCTTGTCAACTATTCATTACTATTCATAAAGTACCACCTACACTACCTATTAGCCACCTACAAGTCTAAGCCTTACCATCAATCACTCAAACCCATTCTTCCATAACTTTTGTCCCTTCACTTCACTTCACTTCCCCCCCCCCCCACCCCCCCCCCCCCCCCCCCCCCCCCCCCCCCCCCCCCCCCCCCCCCCCCCCCCCCCCCCCCCCCCCCCCCCCCCCCCCCCCCCCCCCCCTTTCCAAGCTCAAAACCGGCGCCACTTGAAGCCCCCCATCCATGCCCATTTTTTTTTTTTTTTATTGCTTTTCTTATTCATTTAAACCTAATTCACTCTATATAAACTAACTTTTCTCTCTCTCTCCTCATTCTTTCATTCTCCACTTTCCAAAAGTTACAAAGTGTAAAAAAGCTCCAAAAATCCTCTCTTTTCCCTTGTGGCCGAAACTTAGAGCCCCCACACAAATCCACACAACTTCTCTTTTCTTTCCTATCTTCCATCCACTTCAAGTAAGTAAAGATCCACTACTTCCAACTCATGAAACTTTGTGATGGCTAAGTGATTTTTGGTTATCTCAACTCCATGTTCCCATGATCTTGTAGTAGGAACAATGAGATATCAACACAAAAATCCCGAACCATTACAAAGTAGATCTATCTTTTAAAGGAGTTTCCATACCAAAAGCTTTACTTTTATCCGTCAAAAAGTCTTTTAAACAAAGGATCTTTTATAAAAATATGGTTTTTATGTTTTTAAAACTCATTTACGCTTTTGATAAAGTAGATCCATCAACTTGTTACTCATGATCATGTAGGCATTTATAGTTTCATTATTATTTTGTTTTTATGTGCATAAATAGTCTTAAATACTTTTGTCTTTAGTAAATGGCTTTTCTAGTATATAATCTATAAATAGATGGGTCCATGAAGTCAAAAAGAAAAGTACTTTACAAGAAAAAGACTTTTGAAAATTCGGATGACTTTGAAAACCAAGGTCAAAAACACTTTTAACAACTTCTAAACATGTATTTCATAAGAGAAATGAAGCCTATGGGTAATAGATAATGTTTAGTAGTATTTTTCATAAGTCTAAAGGAGTTTTTTTACTAAAGAAAATGTTGAAAACAAGAAATGAAGTCCATAGGAGTTTTGAGTTAAAAGTTATGAAAACCAAATTCGTAATAATGGATGTAGGGTTAGAAAACACTATCTTTCCAACTTCAAAAATGATATTTTCTTAAATAAATGAAGTCCTTAGGATATAGGTATAATAGATACTTAAAGTTTCAAGTATAAAATATATTTTTCCTAAAGGAATCAACTTAAAAATGAACTTTTGTAAATTCGGATTTTTGGAAACCCCATAGTAAAAGACCCACTTAAAAGTTTGTAAATGTGTATTTTATTAAAGAAATAAAGGTCCTAGGGTATAACTAATATAAGGGTCAAAATTTCTTTAAGTAAAGTAGAGTTCTTCTAAAGAAAGTCCATGTAAAATGTAGATGTGGTCAAATGTAGTAAACTCACTTACTAAACAATGAGAGGAAATGGCTTCTAAGGAAAGTTATTTTCTAAAAATCGTTAAGTCTAAAAAGTTATAAGAACATAGACTCCTTAAGAATCACATCATGACATTCATGTTAGGGAAAATCATTACCATTGCATTTAGCATCATATTACACTTAGGAATCTCAAATGCATTCATGAAAACCGCATTTTTGGAATTGACAAACCCGCTGTACAGATCTGATCCCTCAATTCCAAGGCTTAGATATTTTCAAAACTTGATTTAAACTTCATATTTGGAAAGCTCTTCCGAAGTAGATAGGAATCGGTATATAATTTGCGAAATTCCGACTTAAAACGACCAAGTTATGGCCATTTTAAAACGGAACTTCGGAAATGACGCGAATTCCGATTTCACTAAGTTTCCTTAGAGTTTTAATGTCCTAAGTTGATAGAATACTTATTAGGGTAATTTCTTATATGAATAGGTGAACCCGTGGACGGTGACGAGTTACCTCCGGACTATTACTACTAGAAGAGGAGTACCATGGCGGAGTGAGTTTTTCTTCCCAATTCATTTATTGTATGTGCTTGTAAAGTAGTGCACTAGAATATAGGTCAATCGAATGGAATATGAATGATGGGGATTAATGGGAAACTATATGATTGATGATGATGTGAGAACACAAATTAAGAATATCGAAACCGGGTGATAAACTTTGATTGTATAGTTAGCTATGATGGATTCTCTGATTAATTGATTGATCGCCTAAGTAAATTGGCTTAATCAACTACTTGAGTTAATGATAAATTGACATGTGCATATCACAAGGGGATGGAGCATGAGCATTTGTAGGTTAGTCGTGAACCATAAACGACATCGAATAATCGTAGGTTAGTCGTGAACCATAAACGACATCGAATAATCGTAGGTTAGTCGTGAACCATAAACGACATCGATAATCGTAGGTTAGCCGTGATCCATAAACGGGATATTGTTAGTACCGCAGGATTCGTTAATCTGCTAACCCGGATGGAGGGCGCAATTCCATCCACATATGATTTCCGGTTGGTCATATGTATGTTGAACTCATGTGTTTGATGCATACACTTGCTTGATTAATAACTTGGTTGAATTGTTGTGATATAAATGTTTTTGTGGGAGATTACACTCACTAAGCTAGTTAGCTTACGTCCCTACAGTCCGTTCCTTTTGCAGCTTACACATTTATGGCTTAGGCGAAGAGACCCGGCTGAACAGGTACCGAAGCTAGGAGTTTTCCCTAGAAGTTGTAATTTTTGTATTAGACTTCCATAGAAAACTTCTAAGACTTGGATGACTGTAAAGGACCGTTAAATATTCTTTTGCGGGGGAATGCCTCTTAGAATTTTGTAATATTTATTTATGTTCATGAATTATATCCTAATGCCCATGCATGCCAAATTAAGCTTTTATCTCCATTCGGACTTGTACTCTATTGTGTAAAGGTACGCCTTACATCTATATGAGACTCTCGAAAGACTAAGGCGGTAATTCGAGAACCTTATATGGCATGTGGCGGACTGTTACGTTTAGGGTACCTTATGGGGGCATGACAGATAGCATTACAATGTCTAAAGAAAATAAAGGAAAAAAATTAACTCTAATAACCAAACTCAACTAAATTGGACATATCGATAATTAAAAAAATAAAGTTTCAATTCCACGTTAAAAAGACTAAAAAAATATTTTAAAAACGCTAACTAGGATCAAGAGATATCATTTTTTTAATCAAGTTTGGGTTTCACATCAGTGAGTCACTTGATAAATAGTCAAATTTTGACAAAAGGCATTGTGCGTGAAATTTTTAAAAAGTTTGGGTACTGTTATGGTATAATTTTTTTTTAGATACTAAACTGTTACAAATCAGAAAGTTCATGCCATAAATGAAACTTACTTTGCCAACTAGGATAGAGAAAATAATTTTTTACTTGAGTTCGGTTGCCACGTCACTGTTTTAATAGAAAAATGGATAGATTCTGTCCAAAGGTACTTTAGGTGAAACTTTAAAAAGTTAAGATACTTTCTTAGTACAAAAGTTTTTAGGTACAATTCTATTACAAATGTAAAAAGTTTAGGTACCTTAAATAAACTTACCCTAGTTTAAGACAAAAGGGAAGAATTCTAGTGAGTTTGATTCTTTTTATAATTTTAGTATATTGGATTGTAACTATAGATTATTTGTGGCATATTAAATACTTTGGGTCTGTTTGACATCCGACATAGTAGATGATAGACACTTTTTTTCAAATTTTTTTTTTGCAAATTATCGTCAAGAAATACATATAGATGAAAAAATATGATAGTTTTCATGAATATCAAATAGACCAAATACAGATAAAATATATATACAAATAAGATACCTTTGCACATAAAGTTTGAATAAAGATAAAGATGGAAAACAGATAATCCAAACTGATGCTCTGTCAATGAGTTATAATAGGGTTGATTATACACACACACACATATTGAGTGAAATAGTCACATTGATATCGCGTGAACCGTGAGCAAAAGGTGGTACCATACGACTTTAGGTTTTAGCTTAGTAGCTTAATATTTTCCGTCGAATTCGAATGCTATAATGGTACTTCAAGACACTTTAAAAATGTTCTATTTATTATTGATTATGTGATAGCTATTAGAGGTAGGCAAACTGCCTAGCTCTCTTGGTACACAGGTTAAACAGGTTGGTCTGCAGGTCAAAATGAAATTTCTTATTTTTTTAATTTTTTATATTATGCTATATAAAAATTAAAATATTTATATATTTTAAGGTTTTGAATATATTAAAAATTAATTTTGTTACTATTTTGATTACTTATATATATATATAAACAAGCTTTTTAAATGATTTATTACATATCATATTACATTTAAATTAATAAATATATACTTAAAAGATATTATAATGATTGTGGTGCATGTATCAATTTATTTTCTTCCACGAAGCACTAAAAGTGCATAATGTTTAATAACTTGGATTTTAAGACAAATCAGAAAAATGAAAAATTTAAATTTCTAATTTGGTATTGTTCTAATAAATATTTAGTACATGAAGTTCAAAATATTAATTATAAATTTTCATCCATAGAACAGTGGGTATTTTTTTTTTTTTTTTTTTCATAATGAGGTCTTCATCCTACATTTTAGCCCTGTCATCAATTCACATGAAGTTCTAATAAATGTTTGTTTGGCTTTTTTCGGCAAGTACAGATACTTTTTTTAACAAATTATTTATCAAAAAATAGATATAGATAAAAAAAAATTGTAAGTTCTCATCAAAAGATCAAATAAATTAAATATAGATAAAATATAGATGCAAATTGGATATATTTACCTATATCATTTTGAAAAAGATACAAATATAAATGAAAAACAGACAATCCAAACAGACCTCAAAATGTGGTGCAGGGAGCATGCAAGATAACAATGATTCATCATGCTTTTGGCTTTCGATATATTTATTTATCTATTTTCCTCTCACACTTTTATTTCTGTACACAAGACGACCAAAACGTAGATGGTTTTAGATGGTCTGGCTCTACTGACTGCATGCGTATGGAAAAGCGAGCACATGGCCAAGTAAAATGTGATTCCAGAAAATGTGGTCCTAGTTGTCAAAGTCTTGCCAAAATAGTTTAATTTGGTCGATTTTAAATTCAAAACACTCATAATTTCACTATTTATTAGAATTAATAGAGTATAAAATTATGCAAAACTAGTAAAATCGTAAACCTGTTAGATTTGCACACTTAAATACATAAATAATCACTATTATGTTATTATATTATTTTTATTCTTAAATTTTTCCTATTTTTTTCTTATTCCTTAGTTAGCCCAAGGGCCAGCCTTGCTCGTTAGGGCCAGCTCGCCTTGGTGTACAGGTTAAACGGGATGAATTAATTTAGCCTGCTTTTAAATGGGTAAAAAAATTTGACCATAACCCACTTTTTTAAGCAAATAAATGTATTGGCGCACGTGCCAAAGCACATATGCCCAGCTCTAATAACTATAATAATTTTCCTATTAGAGCTGTGGTTTTTAATTCTTAAAAAATCGACAGCAAATTTTAGAGATATTTTCTTTTTATATTACTTATGTTTTGAACACTATGGTTAGTATTTCAACCTATTAAAATTATTTTATGTCCATTATTTATATTTGATTACTATAAATCATCATTTTTTGACTGATGTTAGATTTTGAAAGGATTATAGATTTTTAAAAAGTAGATTTTTATGTTAACTTTATAATTGCTATTTGTGAATCTAATTAAGTCAAATTTAAATTTTTTTAAATTTCTAATTTTTAAGTTTTCGTTTCAATCTAATAGAAGATGGAGAGTACTCAACGAGTTAGATTCATTGATTTTTCCTCTTATGAATCTTTTACATAAGTGTCATATTTTCATATGCAACTTTTTATGACCTCACTCTTACCTCTCAATACAATCTACTCCAAGCTATGAAACATATTCAAGAAATAAAATTCAAAACCTAAGAGGAGAAAAAGAGCCTCTCAAAACTTGTTGAAAATGGATTAATCCTTTTTAAGATAAAACTGCTCTACAAAAATTCTTTTACTTTTTCTTATTAAAAGAAAAAAAAAACTAAAAAAGACTATTTTCAAGCAAGTTTTGGGAATGTAAAAGAGTCAATTCGAAAACCATCAGTGAATAGAAAAAAGTTTAGAACGATTATGGTAGTGTTCATTTTTTTATTACGGGACTAATCTATAAATTATATAGTGAGCGTCTTACATTTATAGATAATCTTGATCCAGCCGATTAAACAATTATTGCATTATCTCTTCTGATCATTATAACAGTAGGATGGTGGGCCAAACGGTCGCTGATTGGACCATACATACAAGCTTATACATTTGAGTTTTTATGCAAGAAAACAGGAAATACAATGATTCTATCATTTTTTTTAACAAAATCCATCCCCTTATTTAATGGTACATATTAATATCCAATAATAATCATACTATTAAAATCCTAAATATAAAAATTATTATATTTATTTAAATAGGTAGATGTATACATTAGCACCGAAAAAACAACTCACCTTTAATTTAAAATAGTTTTGAGTTTATTTTAGTCAAATAAGACTTAAAAAGATATTTTTTAAATTTACTTTTCACATGTAAAAAAAACCAAATAAAATTATGAATGAAATAAACCGATCTAGACGATCATCTTTCTAAACTTATATATCAAATTGAATCTTTCTAAATATTTTTTATTAGATCAGTTTTCTAGACTTTTTAGCTAGCATAGAAAAACAGCCCTTATCATTAAATTGGATAGTAAGCTCAATTATGAAATCATCCTTAATGATTTTTTATTAATAAGATATTGTGTTTTTTTTTTTTTTTTTTTCCTAGCAATAAATTTTCTGACGCATTCACTCACTCTGTGTGTTTCCTCCTCTCCTCTCCCCTCATCTGCAGGCCCCCCCTTATCTCTCCTTCTCTCCTTCTGCTATTATATTTCCAATGGGCAATGCGATTGCCCTGACAATTGACATGGTGTCACCAAGATGGTCATGGCTAATTATAATGAAAGGGACACATTGTCCTTATTTGTTCAAAAAGCATATGTGATGTTTTTTTTTTTTTTTTTTCCCTTGCAATTGAAATAACCAGCGCATGCCACGCATTATTCATGGTCAGCCCCCACCCCCCGGGGCGTCCTCTTAAGGACCGACGTGTGGAACGGCTGATTTTATCTGTACCGGTGAACAATCATGGAAATGAATAGGTTGGTTTGATCCTAATTCGAAAAAAATCATTTCTATATGCAGGTTGATGATTGGCTAATTATCTATTGATGAGACTCAAATCATTTTCCAAGATATATATATATATATATATATATATTTCTTTTTTTCAATTTTTAAAAAAATAATTAGTGAGAATTAGAAAAGAATTAAGCAATAACTACTCGAAAATCTCTTATTTTAGCTAAATATATTTCCAAATGGATTTAATTGGTTGAAGTTGATTTTTGTAATCTAGACCCTTGTAGCTATTCGTGCACAGCTCAAAACACATATAAGAGCAATGGCATCATAAAAGCTTAAGCATCGATGGCCATTTTTTCTTATTTTTTATATCCTTCAAATGAGATATAGATTAAGATGATATATTATTTTGCGGGGAAAAAATTAAAAAACTAAAGACATTATCTAGAATTATTAATTAATAATATATAAAGCCATATTCAACGATGATGTAAACATCCATGGTGAATACGGTCATGCCAATTCCCCTTACACAAGAAAGCAATTATTGCTCTCATCTTATCGTCGTTTTCAATTATAATAATACAAAGGGAGAAGTCACATTGCATATGCATACTCATATGCGTAGCTAGTATATTCCATAAGGTTTGCTTAGTTCACATCGTTGGAGAAGCAGCTCTATACTATGTAATGAATCTGGAAGAAAGAAACATTTGCTTCATTCCTTCCGCTTTTAGTATTGGGAAAATAATACAAAACCCACTCTGCACAAGAACAATTGATGAATCACTTACTTATGCTTTTTGACTAATATAATTACAACGATTAATTACATATGAAAATATTTTAAGGGTGCAAATTGAGAGAAGGTAAAATTTAGAATTAATAATGGTAGGTTGTTTTGCTTAGGGTTGTCTAGCAATATAATTAAACTCTCAATCATGTGACATAATTAATAAAATTAGAAAGATTTTTACCTTGATCAATTTAGCTCCAAGCCATATGCGTTTAGGTGAAGGAAAAGGAAGCAAGATTCTGCCCACACCATATATAACCACAGCCAATAAATGGAGAACTAAAGTTGGTGGACTAGGATTTAGACCAGAAAGTAATGCCATGAGGCCGTCTGAACAACTCCCTCCAAGGCTTAAATAGCCAAAACAGGCTTGTCCCAGCTCCTTAGTTGCTTGATCAGAAGGTGAGGAAAAGATCGTGTGGAAAATACCCGCTAATGTATTTATTATGGATGATGAAGGCTGTAACCAAAATTCATTATTAACGCACATGCTAAAAGTGCATAGGACAACATCATTTATCGAGATATAATAACTTGAATATAAAACTCTATGATTCAATCAAATGAATCACATACTCACACGCACACACACACTCTCTAGCTTTCTCTTCAAGAGATGTGAACACCCATCTTTTATAAATTTAATTTCAATTTTATTTTTATATATGTATGTACATCTAATCATCTAGATCATATTGTTCTTTTATTTTTTTTCCCCCAATAATATGTAGTTTGAGTAAATTTTCTTATTCTATATCCCTAAATTCCAAAACATTTACAATTGTAAAGACCTCATTTAAGATCCCTAGATATATCAATCTTTTCCACTTAAGGATCTCTTATCTCATCTAAGGTCATTCATTATATCGTTCAATACTTTGAATATTATTTATTTATTTTTCAATTAGTTGATTCTAGCATTTGTCAACAATTTGGAAAAATGAAACAATTTTTTGGTCTTCATAAAGGACCTTACTATAATAGTAAAAAATTTCATAATGTAAAAGTTTGTAATACAAGAAACTATGTCAAATACCACTACTACATATTCAGTTATGCTGATTGTATCGCAAAAATATGCATGGATTTTTTTTTTAATTTTTCTCTAGCATTACATTTTTCATAAGTAGGAAAATTTGATGCAAAATCTCACTATGTTATTATATAGTTTATATTTTGTTTATCAAATTACTTCTTCTTCTTCTTCTTCTTCTAGTCATACATCTTTAGTACCACCTTTTCTTTAATTAGCCTTATGATAAATGTCATATTTAGTACATGAATTTTACCAATTTTTACAATTAACTCTCTAAAATTGATATATCAATTTATTACTTATAAATAACACTTGGATAAGGTGGTTAATTATAAAATGGGTAAAATTAAAGTGTAACAAATTAAGGTTCATCTTGTCAATTACATATTTTAATAAAGTTTAGGCAATTAATTGCAATATTTAACAAAATTCGAGTAACAACTTGACATTTTTGAAATCCATGTTGCTACTTACAAAAATGAGTGAAATTTTAGTAAAATGGTAGATGCATGACAAATGTGGCATTAATTTTTTAAAATATTTTCTTATTTTTTATTTGAAATGTATTATTATTTCTCTTGTTTTGTTACACAAAGTTTTTTAGATAAGCACTTATTAGGAGTGAACAGTTATAAGGTGGATAGAATATGAAATCTTACTTGTACCTACCCTGTAAGATTTCATATTCTATCCACCTTATAACTGTTCACTCCTAATAAGTGCTTATCTAAAAAACTTTGTGTAACAAAACAAGAAAATAATAATACATTTCAAATAAAAAAAAGAAAATATTTTAAAAAATTAATGCGACATTTGTCATATTCTATCCACCTGAAGGGAGTTTTAGCCTTAAACGAAGATTATTCACCAAAAAATGAGACAAGCTTGAGTTCCTATCTAGCATTGCAAGTTAGCTCGTGATAAAGGCTTATTTAAACCCATGACTTATATCTATTTCACATTATATATCATATATAATATAATAAACATAAAAAACTAATTTTTAAATATATATACATATACATTAGTTAATTATTATTCATTAATTATTTATATACATTTATTTATACATATGGCATATTGGATTTTATTTTATCTTTTAGGCTTGTAAGCTACTTGAGCTGCAGTCACTTTAAACTTGGCTCACTTAACTTAATATGTGAACAAATCAAATTAGAGCTCAAAATGAAGCTAATCTATCTAAATGAGTCAAGCTCAAGTATAAATTTTAAGCTCGATAATTTTTAAATAAATTGGGCTTGAGCCTTCACAAAGGTTGGCTTGGCTAGGCATTTGTAGCCTGGGTACACCATATCCTATGAAACCTATAAATTTTCTCAAAGAAACTGCATTGTCATTATTTTTTTCTTAAATTAGAAGTTTACAAATTATAGTGATATGTATGATTTCATATAATATCGAAAAATTACCTTATTTTTATGCATTCTCTATAAAGAACTTGCAAAAAGAAATTTAAAAAGGAATTTCTTTGCATCATAAGTTTTGTAATATATATAATTCATTTAATCAATCAAGAAGAGTAACATGCCTAGAGAATTATAAGCAGAGAACAATACATAGAGTGAGCCCCCAATTCCTTTTACTAAAATTTCTTAATTTACATTTGATAAGCATTTTTATGAAAAAAGATTAAATAAAAATGGATAGATTAAAAAGTAAAGTAAACAAATGTACCTTTTCTTGTACTACTCCAGTTTGGAAATCAAAATAAACTAAGGTTTGAAATTTGGAAGAAAAATAAAATGTAAGGTAAGAAGATAAAGAATGATCACATGAGAGGAGGAGTAGGAAAAATTAGGTGCCTCAATTGGGTTTACACTTTATTTAGTGTTTTGACTTTTGAACGATAAATGGGCTTAGGCTTTTTCTTTCTTTTTCGTTTGCAATTTTTTTCTAAAACATGTGTAGCAAGAAAAAAAGATAAATAAAATAAGTATTATTATAATTATTATTTTTGTATTTTTAATGTTAACTTGTAATCTTAGGGTGATACTCTATATCTTAGAAACCATACCGTCTATAAGATGGATACAAGATATATAATGTATGAGGACCTCATAAATGTATCTTAACTTATGAGAAGAGTTCTAAGAAGTTTGTATCTGTACTTTATCGTGAAACCCACAATAGACATCTAAACCCTATATGATGGAGTAAGGTGTGGATGGGTACTTGCATGATAGGATTACTTTTTTCATTTCCAACACTTGCATACATAGAAATTGATAAGCATTAGAGACTCAATATAGTACATGATGTGCAATAAAGAAACTTTTATATTTTTATCCATTTCTAGAAAAGGATAATTTGTGTTTTTTTAGTATTTTCCCATTTTTATTGAGCCATAGGTTATGTAGTTTTTTGTTGCACACACATTCTCATACACACTTAATTCAATCTTTAACTTACTTTTTCAAAGTCAATATAGGAAAAATTGCAAGTAATTTCCGTTAATTTTGATAAATTGGGAACAGGAGATTTGATTTTTTTTAGTTTAATAATATATATGATAAAAATCAAAGTTTAAGGGTGTCAATGCACACATTAATAAGTTTGAGGATGTATTTGTAATTTTTCCTAAAAATTTATTATTTTATTGATAAGATATAAATCAATAAATGTACAGTGTCAAATTTATTGTGCTACAATGAAAGCCAAAATTAGATATAATAAATAATATGAGAAAATAGTTTCTACTCACCTTTCGTAATGCGTAAAAGGATTTAAGGTATTTACACACTGAGTTTGAATCATGAAGATCACCAAGTGGCTTGATAAGATCCCTGAGGATCACAACATCTGAAAGTGCTACAATCATACCTCCACCTGTCACGGCATGTCGCATGTTGAATGCATCTCCTAATAAAAGCACGCCTGGAGTCGGATTTGGATTGGGCTGGCATGGTTCTGATTGGCATGGTTCTTACGTTCCTTTTATCAATTGCCGCTACAAAGGCATCATAAATTTCTGTTGGAACCTAAAATAGAAATTATTGTTTAATTAGAAGTCTTTTAGTAGTAGACCCAAAAAAAGAACAAATTTTAGCATAACAATTTCAAAAACTTGATAAGTATTATAATACTAGTTGACAAACAAGATTCAGAAAAATAAGAATAATGGTACCTGTGGGGCTATTGTATTGCGCAAATATTTTGCCATCTCTCATTAGTCATGGAAGGTAGATTTTTTCCAGGCACATCAACTAAACAACGAAGCTCGGAGCTACTAATTTGGTAAAGTATAATAGGTGAAGGATCTGCTAAAATAAACTGGACATGGTTTGCAAATTGAAAACTACAATGCTTTAGAACGATACCAACAAAATGGGAGGGAACATCCACCTACATGAGGTGAAAAATATTTAGTAGTATAAAATATAGATTGAAGCAAAAGTAAGAGATAAAACAATTAATAAGTAAAAAGGAAAGAAAGATATAAGAAACATTTCCCTAAGAAAAAAAAAAAAAATGGAATGACAAAATTTAAAAACCATAGGTAAGACAAAAAAACAAAAAAAGAAAAGAAAACCTTTTATAATGCAATAACAATGATGGAATGATTTTTGAACAAGAAGTACTTAATTCCTCTAACATATCCCACAATTTTTTGCTTTTTTCATTTTCTCTACGCACTATACCTAATTGTGCGCACAAGCCCACACACATGAACACACATATATAGTTACGATAAGTCTAATTCAGTATGTATAACATGATGATTGGCATGGTTCTTACGTTCCTTTTATCAATTGCCGCTACAAAGGCATCATAAATTTCTGTTGGAACCTAAAATAGAAATTATTGTTTAATTAGAAGTCTTTTAGTAGTAGACCCAAAAAAAGAACAAATTTTAGCATAACAATTTCAAAAACTTGATAAGTATCTATAATACTAGTTGACAAACAAAGATTTAGAGATAAATATAAGAATAATGGTACCTATGGGGCAATTGTATTACGCAAATATTTTGCCATCTCTCCATTAGTCATGGAAGGTAGATTTTTTCTAGGCACATCAACTAAACAACGAAGCTCGGAGCTACTAATTTGGTAAAGTATAATAGGTGAAGGATCTGCTAAAATAAACTGGACATGGTTTGCAAATTGAAAACTACAATGCTTTAGAACGATACCAACAAAATGGGAGGGAACATCCACCTACATGAGGTGAAAAATATTTAGTAGTATAAAATATAGATTGAAGCAAAAGTAAGAGATAAAACAATTAATAAGTAAAAAGGAAAGAAAGATATAAGAAACACTTCCCTAAGAAAAATAAAAAGAAAATGGAATGACAAAATTTAAAAACCATAGGTAAGACGAAAAAACAAAAAAAGAAAAGAAAACCTTTTATAATGCAATAACAATGATGGAATGATTTTTGAACAAGAAATACTTAATTCCTCTAACATATCCCACAATTTTCTGCTTTTTTCATTTTCTCTACGCACTATACCTAATTGTGCGCACAAGCCCACACACATGAACACACATATATAGTTACGATAAGTCTAATTCAGTATGTATAACATGAAATAACTTAGACATCAATAATTATTAAAGTGGGAAACTTCTAAAGATGTAATGGCCTTAGTTTAACCTTAGCTTTTTTTTTTTTTTAAATATAAATGCTCTTCCACTAATAGTCACATTCAAGATACAAACTTAACAAATCTCCACCATGGTTCAAATGTGCACAACTCAATGCACCTACTGATACACCTAAGAAACACATAGATTGTAATTCTTCTAATATAGTCTTGCTAGTGCCCATCCGGAAGATATTTAATGGACTGCACTCACTTGTGAGACTTCATTAGACTATGTTTAGATGACTTTGCTTGTAAACTCTAATTAACATGCCCACCTATGATCACTAACACTGTTAGTAGAAAGCTTAACCCTAATTAGGATAACAATGAAAACCGATTAATCAAATAATTAATCAACTTGTCATCAAAAGTTAAATCTCCTCTTGCCAAAGAGATAAATAATAAAATAATGCAGAAAATGTAAAACAAACAACACCAGGATTTAACATGGAAAACCTAATGTGGGAAAAACCACGAGATTAGTAGCGCTTAAATTTTTCACTATAAACAATATAATGAGATTACAATAGAGTTTTCCTCACCATATCTTACTAGTGGATCTCACAAGTTTTCACCACAACCGATATATTACAAACAGGAACAAGATTTTCATCTAGAGTTTCTTACTTTAGGATTTCCTATCATTTTTCTCTCTCTAGATCTCTCTATCTAGGCTTGAGAAGAGGCACACCACTTGATCCTTTTCAAACCCTAGGACAAAAAATGAGAATACATATGCAACAATATAAGGAAAACCAACAGACACTCAGACTGACATGTGTAAAATCAAAGTTGGCGAGATTGAAAAACGCTGATATTTTGGATAACATGCACCGACTCAACGCCGGTGGTGTACCCTCTTACGCCGGCGGTGTATAACAAAATTAATCTTTGTTTTGTCCAAAATCTCCTTATGTTCAAGTCTTCTTCCAATTATATGTCCTATACTTAGGATATTCTTGATTCAAAGTCCTCTAAATATATAATCATATATTTAGGATCTCCTTTATGCAAGGGTGGTGGTCTATTCCTACTTTGTTTCCAAAGCCTTATAAATATATATCCGACATATATTTAAGCTTTCTTCGGTTATAGACCTATATGAGTTAGATCTATAACCCCAACAAACACAAGTAACACTGCTTTACTGTTATCAGTCATTATACTATAAATCATTGAGCACTCTTTATACCCTTAAAGCTTTAACTTCCTACATGCTTTCTTTACATGAGGATTTTGTGCACTATTTATGTGAAATAAAATAGAATTTCTATGTCACATCCGATATACATTTCCCTATTACGAAAAGCAATTCAAGTACTAGTATCATCTACCTTAATTATGTTGGCATTTCCAATAAAACTATAAGGAATCACTATCCTACAATGTACATAAGTTGCAACATCCTACTCCTCCAATTACCACCAAACATCCACAACTTATCTTCACGTTAGCATCTCACTATACTAATATCATGCATGTGTGCTTATTATGTTATTGTAGAGGGCTTCTCTATTAATTGGCCCTAAGATGATTTAGGGATATTTTAGAGACACTCAATTTGATTAGCTTAAAATTAAGATAATTGAAATAAATTCTTCACTCTTTTTCATTTCCCTTGTGCATTTAATATGCTTTTTAAAGGTATAAGATCATTTATTAATCCAAGAAAGATTATTTAAAAATATATTATTAGGCTTAGGCTATATAAATCTAGTTAAAAGACCCATTTATGATGAAGTTTGTGTAAAAGGAATTTGTGAAGGCTTCATCTTATACAATAATTATCAAAACTATCCAAAGAATGTCATGAAAAATTCTATCTCATTCATCGATCATCTAATGATTAGTATTAAACACTAAAATATATAAATGGAGGCCTTTTCCTTCTAATTTGGAACATATAGAAGATTTAACGAAACACTATTGTAACATTGAAATCCCATCTTGAATGATCAAAACAACAATTCGATGGAGAGCAATTAAGAATAATCAAGAACAATCAATAATGATCTTCAATCACACATGTACTCAATTAAATTAGATTTTTCGTTTCTCTTCCCATAACTCTTTAATCATGTCCTTTCACATTTCATTAGATTAGGACTTTTTGAGGTCATTTGACAAACAACGTGCATAAGATCGATCATTTATGACAAATCCCTACACCCACACACATAAAGAATCTATAAGTCTAAATTTAATCTCTTCTACAACACATATTGAAAGCGTTAACAATGTTTATACCATACTATACATTTCCTCTCATCATTAGATTCTAATAACAAGTCATCAGGTAATTAAAACAATAGTACTCACTACTTGAGGAATTTTTGCATAGTTTAAGTGGTTGTTTCTCTATAGAATGCACATGACCTCTACTATTGACATGCTATCCTTATCATAAATCAAGGTTTTATGAATTTGTAGAATTAAAACCATACAGAATATAAAAAGACCATCATTTAATCTTTAATTTATACCTTAATATCATATAATTTTCAAATTTTTGATTAAGAAATGAAATCCAAAATAAATTGTCTCACTAATAAGTCATTACTAATCTAGAGTGAATAGAATTTGGTCATGTACAACTATTTCATTTTCTTCAATAAAGCGTGTAGTCATCTTCTACCATACCACTTAGAAACATTATTCTTCAATGTTAACAAGGATCGAACTATGGAATTTTTTTAAATAAAAATAAAACGTAAGGGGGAAAAGATAAAATAAGGAGAAAAATGACCTTTGACTTGGAGAGAGTGCGTCGCAAGTTTGAGAAGCACCCATCACAAACAATAGTAAGTGGAGCGAATGCTTCCAATTTTTCACCAGACTTCATTTTGTAATGAACTCCCTTAACTATTCCATTTTCTTCAATTAAAGATGTGACTGTGCCATGTTCTATCTGCACACTAAATCAAATTACATGGAATAAAATGAAATTACTAACCTTCTAAATATCATTTATACATCTTCTCTAATGAATAGTGCAAAGAGAACACTATACTTGGGAAGAGTAGCAACTTTTTCCCGCATCCTTTGGATGAATCTTCCATTATGAAAGCCCTTAGCTGTTACATCTAAATAACTATTCTTAATTGGATAAGAGCACTTAACATTAGTCCCATTCTTGGAAAAAACTACCCCAAGAATCTTTTGGGCATCAATCTCCTCAAGACAGTCTATGAAACAAAGGAACTTTATCTCAAGATTTGAGTAAATCTAACAAATAGTTGGCACATCATATAAGGCTTTAGTAATCAAATTTACAATCAACTTACCTTCAAGACCCAATTCAACAAGTTTAAGATAACCACCAGGTTGTAAAACTTCACCGACCATTCTATCAGGTTCAGTCAAGTCCCTTTCTATGACAAGAACTCTTCTTCCATCCTACATCAATGATATAACCATGTTAGGTCTACTTAATTTTATGTAATAGAATTTTTAATGGTCATAACAAAAATTTTACTTAATATAAGCATAAGCCATCCACGTGAATTTGAATATACTATAATTAAGTAGAGGTAAGACTCAAATTACTTGAGTAGTTTATTACGTCATGTGTGTGGTTCTTAATATTTGTGTTGACATGCTCATCAGGTTAACCAAGCTTATGTCAATCTTTTATATCAATCCAAATTGAGTCGAACTCAGTCATAAAAACTATTAAATATTTTATTTTCCAAAAAAAAAGCCCAATTAAGATAACCTCAAACTTTTTGAGTGCATGCTTATGTGTAAGTGAACTATACCTCTTCATTAGTGCATATGATCACAATCAAGGACAAAAAGATTAAATTGAAATATGAAGGCCTCCTTCTCTATGCATCATTTGTGGATATGTAGGTCATACTATGGTTATGAGATGTATGAGAGTGGATAATAAGGAAAAGAATTTGAATGCGAATAACATAGATGCAAATCTAAATACATGGAAAGCTAATGATAAGATTTCAAATCCATCACAATAGAAAGAAGTTTTGATAGGGGATGATGAGAATGAGCCGTATAGCAATTGGGTTTGAGTTGGAAGAAGGAAAAGTGGGAATAAAAACGGTACATGTAGGTTAAACTTAATAACAAACAAAAAAAGCATAGATGTGCAATCTTCAACTACTAGAGCTAAAGGAACAAAGGGCCTAAAACAAAACAGAAAATTTAGTGGGTATTACATGTCATACACGTGGCGTGTAACTACCAATTGTTTTCTAATATGTGAGTATGTAGGTGGTGGT
Organism: Combretum micranthum; assembly: GCA_024138025.1. Lineage (NCBI taxonomy): Eukaryota > Viridiplantae > Streptophyta > Magnoliopsida > Myrtales > Combretaceae > Combretum > Combretum micranthum. Next base: position 186,425 of record JAMXBD010002343.1, on the reverse strand, counting down.
TACTTTGAAAAACACCCATTACAATACCCACGTACTAGAAAATCATTAATAGTTATGCATCACCTGTACATCCACATGACGTGTTTTACCCTCTCAATATTTTTCCAATAAAATAGACCTATATAAACATGTAGGATTGTCAAATCAAAATGACATTCTACTTAATGTGAAGGAAGTTCCCAAGACTCTAACTATTAACGCAGTTGAGAGGGCAATGACAGAAACAAGCAATCAAAATGTCATGAAGGACACTATAGAGACCTATATGATGAGAATTTAAACACAAATACTCATATCCATTTTACTTCACAAAAGACTTCTACCCCGATGATTAAACCAAAAACCCTAATGAGACTACTAGTAATGAAACATCAAACACATAAGCATGATGCATAACACACTAATAGTATTAGCAATGGGAATACTTCACCTAATGTTAGAAATACAAAGGAAAACTCTTCAATTAGCCACTTGGAAAATTACTTTCAAAGGACATTTTAAATGCAAAAGTTCATCAAGTAATACCAATATTAAATGCAATATTAAGAATATACTAAGTACCAATGCTAAAATATCATGATATATTCATCATAGGAAGGGATGCCTTCCAATTCAATGACATGATGATTTGAAAGACATGAGAAGGCACACTAAGGATAGTGTAAGTTACCACTTAAAAAATTTTGCATCTGGCAATGACACTATAAAGATGGAGAACCACTTACATGGAATTGGCTTGGACCCTGATGATGAAATGCAATGTGCAACTCTAGAGTTGTCCTTTGATCATGGACAACACACACAACACATAATTGTCGACTTTTCAAAGTTGGAGTTGTATTGTATTGTGTTTGTCGCTTGGTACCTTTCTCAATTCTCAATTGCCAACATACACTATAAAAGGAACTTTGGTCCTCTATTTGTAATATATGATCAATTTTCAATATATATGAGATATGTTAAAAAATTTATTGTCTATCTTGGTAGTGCACAAGCTGGAGATTGGGAAAATCACTCCATGGTTGTTAAAAAGACACCTATGATGTTAGTGGTCAATCAAAGGCTAAGATGGTTTAGGCTGGAAGTTCTACACCTTAGAAACCCCTCTAAAGCAGGTGACTCTTGGTGTAGAACTATTATTAGATGAAGGATAATAACCACACACCAATAGATATGCTCTTAAAAATTTTAACATGGAATGTTTGTGAATATAATGCACCACAATAGAGTAAAGCCTTTGAGGATTTAAAGAAATACATAGTTTGGAAGTCTTAACATTGCTTGAAAACAATAATAAGCCGATTAGTTGAGAAAGGTCTTAGAAATATTCTAGGTTTTGACACTGTTGAATGTGTGGAGTCTATGAGGATGAGTGGGGGGCATTATTATAATGTGGAATAAAGAAAATTTTGTCATGTCCACACTATTCACATCCCGATAAGAGATTCATCTCCATGTACATGTAACTACTAATCCTATAATTTTTTTTTTTGTTTCATCTGTTTATGCTAGTTCTCCATTCTCTAAACATAAAATGCTTTGAGAGAACCTTATGAAAGCATCTGAATTAATTGAGGGTCCTAAGACTATTATTAGGATTTCAATGAAATCATTTCAAATGATGAAAAGTATGGGGAAACTTAAGTGAACCAAGTTAGAGCAAGTCTATGTCAAGAATGCATGAAGGACTATGGTATGGTTAATATCGCTTGTGGGAAAACCTACAATCTGGTCTAACAAAAGGAAAAGGATCACTTATCTAATCAGAATGAGGATAAAAAAAACCTAGCTGAATGAAAGACGGTTAAGTATATTCACGGAGTCTAAATTACTACACTTAGACCACAAAGTAATTCTCCTCAATTACATAGCAAAAAGGTTTTGCTCGAAGAGATAAACTAAACCATTCAGGTTTTAAAATATGTGTCTCATGCACCCTTCATTCAAAGAGTTCATTTGTTGATTTTGAAGAAAGATCCCTTTTCAATTGCTTCATCTAACTTCCTTTGTGGAAAAGTTAAAGAGGTGGAATTATGAGGTATTTGGGATTATCTCTTTAAGGAAAAAGGTATTCTAAATAATATTTCCCAACTAAAGCAAAAGCTAAATGTGAATCCAAACCAAGAGGTGCTAAACTAATTAAAATTCATAGAAGTTGAGTTGAAAAAATACTACATGATGGAGAAATCTTATAGGCACAAAAAGCCAGAGCTAGATGGGTCATTAAGATTGATTATAATACAAAGTTTTTCTTTCTTACCAAAATGGAATAATGTAGCAAATATGAGATCCTTTTCCTGGAAGATGAAAGGGGGAATCAAGTTAATGGTTAAGATGAAACAGAGGCCCACTCTATCAAACACTTCCAAGCCATATTTACTTCAGTGAAGGTGATGGGGGAGATATATCATCCTTAAATATAAATTAGGGGATCATGCATTTATGAAAGTATGAAAATGGAAATGAGTTGCATATTTGACCAGAAGCAAATATGGGAAGCACTCAAATGTATTGGCTCTAACAAATCCCTAAGCTTGAATGGTCTCCATGTTGATTTTCACAAGCACCGTTGGGATAATGTTGGCAATACAGTAATATGAACTATCTGTGAAAGCTTTCAGAACAATACACTCATCATAAACTAATTAAAACCTTATTAGTGTTGATCCCTAAAAACGTCGATGTAAAAATCTTCACCCTCTCTCTTTAAATTTGTGCAAACTCATTACATAAAAATCAAAACTTCATAAAAAAAATACATAAAAGGTCGTAATTTAAACATAAAAACCTCATATTGATTACAAAATCTAATAAAAGCATATACATAGAAATCTAATCTAACAAACCAATTCATTGACATATTAATTCAAAAGAATATAGAAGATAGAAGAAATCCAACTTGATGAGAGAGAGAGTACGAGAGAAGAAGAGATAGGGAGAGAGAGAGAATGAAAACCTTAATTTCCTTTAGGTTAAAAGGATGTTAGTGACTAAGTGTGATTGTTTATTTAAACGAACACATATTGATTAAAACAAGTATACCTAAGAGCAGTTTTACCAATAATAGACTAAGAAAATAATATTCCCACATTTAGTTCATCCGAAATTCTATTACCAAGATTACACTTTTCAACATTCACTTCAACTTGCAGCATTAAATCAGGAATATACTTACAAAAATCGTTATACCTTTATTTATTTACTATGGAATAAATAAAAAATACTTAAACCTACTTTATATATACGCACATGTATATAACTTGTTATTAATATTTTTCAAACATGTAACACGATATATAATTATATATATGTTACATATATAATCTATCTTGTGTGAAACACATATACAACATATTAGTTAGGTTATAATAAATGAATTACATATGTATATATGAGACATACATTATGTATTTATATCCTTAAGACATTTGTTATATATGTTACATGATTTATATAACAAATAGATCATGTTAGTTATAAACATATAAATATAATATATATGGATTATATATAATATTTACAATATATATGTCATTTATAGTATATATTAATAATTTGTATGATATGTTATATATGGCTTATATATTATATGTTTCGAAAACACACGTGTAACATATACAATTTATATAACAAATGAATTATCATATATAATTTGTAGATTTTATATATGTAAAAATATGTTATATACATAACTATATATATTATAAATATATATTACATTTGTTATGTGATATACATATATATGTATATAGATTATGATATATTTATACGATATATGTTATAGATAATTTTTAATTTATATGTACTATTAAAGTTATATATGATTATTATATACTATAAATGTTATATATAAAATATGTAGTTTAATTTTGTAGATATATAATCTATATATCAATATATATTTATGCGTTATGTTAAATATGATTTATATATAGTATATTTATTTCATGTAACAAATGAACGATAACACATATAAAACATATAAATTTTTATTTATAACCTATATACCTTATATATGTGTAGATAAATATATATATATATATACATATACATTATAAATATTTATTATATATATGACATATATATTATGTTACATATATTTATGTGATATACATTTGATATAATTTATACTTATATGCACTCTATAAGGTACATATATTATATATAATCTACCCATTTTAAATGCTTCATATGTAATATCTATTTTCATACAAATATATAAAATAAAGGGAAAAGCCCCTTTTGGTACATGAATTTTAGCTAAGTGGACAATTAAGTACCTGAACTAGAAGACTAATTTTATACCTAACCAAACTCTTCGTGTTCCCTTTCACTACCTCATTTAATTATTGTCTCTTAAGGTAATTGACACATGTCAGGCAATGATTGGATGATGTGGTAAACATAGGCACAAAAAGTTTAGCTAGGTATGAAATTGGTCTTCTTAAAAGTTGAGGTACCTAATTATTCACATGGCCAAAGTTCAGGTGCCAAAAAGAGCTTTATCCTAAAATATTAGATGCATAATCTTTACGTAACATATATATTATGTATTTATAACCTATAAATTTAATATATGTGTATGTTATATTAATACATATATTTGTCATAAATATTTAATTTACATACTATATGATATATATGTTATGTATATAGCAAATAAATCAATAGTTTATTGATATATAAATTATGAACATTTTATTTGCTAGATAAGATCTATATTTTTTTTATATATATTATACATATGTTCTATATATAATTTTTAATATACTACACACATATATAAAATTTATTTCATGTATGGATAGCATTGTTATTATATAATTTAGTTAGGAGTAATAATATTACATTAAAAAAATAATAAATAATAATAATCATATATTTTAATGGGTTCACGGATTTGTAAATGGGTTAGGGCCCTAAACCCAAACCCCATCATGTATAAATTTGTGTCGTTTCCAAATTTGACCTATTTATTAATCGAGTTGACTTTTACTTACCTAAATCTTTATATAATCGTGTCGTGTTGTGTCATATCTGGGTTCATGGATCGGGTCTCAAATTGCTAGTGCCAATGTATGATACATCTTATATTTATTTTTATATCATGTTTCTAAGTCGTGATTTTAATACTATACATTGGTAGTTATTTTCAATTTGGCCTTATTTCAGTAATTATTTTCAACAAGTGCCTTAAACTAAATATTATTTCAAAAATCTACCTTTAATTATATAAGTATTTTAATTAGATTCCCTTCATCTATTTTTTTTAATTGATCATACATTATAGTAGGTGATATAGTGCAGATATTTAAGTTGTGACGTAAGGTCTGTTTGTTTAGGTTTTTTTGGGTAGATACAGATACTTTTTAAAAACTTTTTTCTAACAAATCGTTTATTGAGAAATAGATATAAATAATAAAAATTTGGCCGTTCTCATGAAAAAATCAAATAGATCAAATATAAATAAAATATAAAAACAAATTAAATATATTTATATATCTTTTCAATACAAATACAGATACAGATGAAAAACAGACAATCCAAACAAACCCTTATTTAAATTTTTTCATTCGTAAACTGTAATGCGGGACCAAAATGTTTAACATGAAAAGGTTGTCTTATGCACGATCAAATGTGGAAAGGAAGCCGAAATATTTATTAGATTTATTTATTTAAATATATAAATTTTTAATAATGATAAAAAATCTGTAAAAACACAAAAACATAATTTTTATGATGTCCTTTTAAATTATTCCCATTTTATCATTTTTATTTTAAAAAATTTGATTTTTAACATATTTTATTCCTTTTAAGTTATTTTTATTATTTTTAAATTAATATATTTTTTTATCAAATTAAACTGTACCACTCTTATAAAACCAACAGAAAGGTTAATAACGTTAACATTTAAAAAGATCATAAAAACAACAAAAAAGAAATTATTTTTTAAAAATGATTCATTTGTTAATTTGATTGAAATTGAAAAAGAAAAAAAAAAAAAGATCCGAACCCAAATAAAAAAAATATAACAAAACATTATGAACTAAAATATCCTAGTCCCTTTTCGAAAAACAACACAGGTTTTTTTACATTGAACTAATTATTACAAAAAAAAAAAGGGCATTAAATTATAACATTAGAAGTTGTGGGGAGAGAGTTCTTCCACGAATTAAAAACTATATGGGCATGAGAAAGTAAAACCTTAGATATTACTTACCTTGCCGAGTGTATAAGCAAGAGCTGAACCCGCAACGCCGGCGCCTACAATGATGATTTCAGTTCCGTTGTCTTTTTCAGGCGGTAGGACGTTATGGGAGTGGAGGCTTTCCTCCTTCACAAGGTTTGGTTTTGTGGGAAGATTGCCATGACGGAAGAGGAACAAAAGAAAAATCCCCAAAACAGACACAACGAAGCTCCCTAAAACATAAATGTACTGATCCAAGAGAACAACAACCATCTTTCTCTTTTCTAAGAAAAACCTCACTCCCAGTAAGGAAAGAGTTTAGAATGGATGTACTTCTACTGCTAATTCTTCTTATTTATAATATTTTTCTCTTTATTTGATGCCACTAGACGTGATCTTATCTTTTGTTGCGCATGATTTAAACATGTTCATATAAATGAGTGGTTACGGAAAAAAAAATAAATAAATAAAAGGGACGCAGGAACGGCAGAGATTTTTATAAAAAGTGATCTTTCTGAAATAATATAGCCGTCGTCACGGTTCGGTTCGAGTTTGGAACCAGATCCGAACCATCGGTTTCCGATTCCAAAAGTGGTGGAACCGGAACCGGATCCGTGGGAGCCGGTTAACAATATATGATTTCAAATGTATTTATTACTTGCGTCGTTAATAATAACACATTAAATATTGTGAATAGGAAATAAATTTTTTATTATTTATACAAAAATAGTTTTAAATATTTATTTTGTTATTATAATTTTTTAAAATTTTTTTTTTTTTATAATTTTTATGTTGTAGAACCGCCAGTTTTGCCGGTTCTTGAATCGACGATTCCAAAATTGGTGGGATTATGTGGTTTTTAGGGATGGAACTGTAAGGACTCGTCAGAACCGATGAGTCTTTTACCAGTTCAGACCCGTCATTGCCGAGCTAATTCTCGATTCAAGAACCGCCTGTGATGGGTTAGGTCGGTTTCCGATTCGAAACAGATCCGTGATGATGTTTAAAATAATATATTGAAAGGAAAAAAACCCCAGGGGATGCATGAAACATTTGGCACTTGGGATGTCGACAAATCATGATCTGTCACATTCATAGATGACATGTCATGTCCTTCAGATGTATTATTTATCCTAAACAGTCCTTCAACGTAAAAATTATAACACTGATGGGGAGAGGACTCTGTTTGATCCTGGTTGCCCGCAACTATTCTTTAGTGATGGAGTTTTCTATTTATGTTAAAAAAAAATGTAAGTGCTCCATAAACGTATCGTTACACATAGTAATAAATAAATGTTATATGTATGCCAAATACGAAAAGAATACTACTATTCAAATTCTCACAAAATTTTATAATGTCATTTTTTTCGTAATACATGTTATACACTATTTAATAAAGAAGGTGTTACTAAGATTGTACACAGAGAAGGGAGCCAAGTAGCCAAATAGATTATTTGTAATATAAATATAAATGTTTTATAAAGAAGGATAAAATTACCATTTAATTAAAAATAATAAGGTTTTACAATCAAAGGAGGTAGGTGTGTACAAAATTAAATTGTAGTTCTTTTCATATTAGGGTTTATATGATAAAAAAAATGTGATTGTTTTATGAAAACATGTTGAGAATGAGAATTTATTTGTATGATCAGGTGTATTGGTGAAATTAGGGTTATATTCCTAAAAGATGATTTAGGTACAACCTTAGCTTATTTACTACTTGTGATTGGTAGGATTAGAATTTATAAATAAATCTAATACTATATGGTTTTAAATTGAAATGCTGCTTGTCTATGGCTGGATCTAATAGAACGGGAGGACCGTTGCTACTAAGATGATGCCTTGATGATCAGTCTGTGGCGTTATCCTGAGTAGAGTTGTGCACGTTATCGGGAATTTAGGGATCAAAACGCAGTGGAAATATATTTTATTTTTCATAAAAATGAGAACCCTAAATCCTCAACTTCGGATCCATGTGATTCAATCAAATTTAAGGATATAATTACCTTTTTTATGCTTTAAAACTCTGGAAATTCGGATATGAGATGTTGCAAATGCGAACACCCTCTACTATATCCACATGAATGAATTTTCAATCAAATTTATGTGTGTGCTAGCATCTTGGAATGATTCCAAGTTTTGGGAATCTCTCTCAGAATGGTTTCTCACTTTTGAGTTATAGAGTTTCTCTGTAATTCTAATGTGATGGCAAGTGTCTCTTGAATCCTAGAGGTAACTATCATCTCCTATTTATAAGAAGATGTGACTGTTGGTTACCTATCCTAATCTTATTAGGGTTTTCTCCATTAAACGACACATATCTTATAAAATCACAATTTTGTTTAATAATTATTTATTATTCTTAATCTAATTAAGAATAATTATATAATTATATAATTCCCGATATGGTTATCTGAAATAACCCATGATTTAATCAATTCATTTTTTTTTTGTGACCATGTAAGTTCACTTAATGTTGGATGTAGTCTTAAAACACCTTTTGGACCTACAAGACATAATTGGTCTCTAGCAAGACATTATGCCTACCTAAATAAAATGAATGTCGGTGATCCGACTTTATCTATTAATGGTCAGTTACTTAGTCCTTTTGTTACACGATATCTTATATTTAAACATAAGGTGTGGATCAATACACTCTTATATTTTTTAAACACATATTTCTTGAATCAAGAGTATGAACGACTTAAACGAAATGATATTAATAACTCCTTATCAATTTATTCAAGCAAGGCCATGCATTTCTTACTCTTACTCATCAAAAGGCCTAAAAGATATCTCTCTCAAATTAATGAAAGGAATAAATCTCATCTTAATCACTCAACTTCTTTTACATGATTTATATTATGCCCAATCTCAACCTTTATAATTATCCAGTTAAAGATAGTGTTTAATTGAGTCAAAACACAATATTCCTCATGTTGGAATCCATGGTGATTTCAGGTCTAAGGACTAAAACAGCACTGCAAAAAAGAAATACTTATTGCATTGATCCATATAGCATTCTTATATTTGTTCATTCCAATACAATGTACTCTTACATGTATTCATGTGCTGAATTAATATCTCATATCCATGATCAATAAAACATGATCATCATCCAGCCAACATACTAGTCTTAATTCATTCTTATTCCATATAATGAACGACTAAGGATAATTTTGAATAAAATTATTTCTCACCTTATGGTTTTACTATTAAAGTCACATACTTTAATGACATAAGGAATAACTAATTTATTCAAGGAATAATACTTTATCAAAGAAAAAAGGCTAATAACAACTTTGATAAAGAAAATGATTTATATTATAAAGATAATAAACATTCAAATTATATAGAATCCATATGGCTTAGGGCACATCACTAGAATACATAAATGATTCTAGTAGTCTAGAAGTCGTGTGAAAACGATACCTAGGGTGTGTGGGAGTTCCCAACACCAATATATGTATGTATTATTATTTTTTATACTAATCATTTTATAGAATGATGAGTTGCTTCGAGGTTTATGGTTAAACCCGAATGACCTAGGCTGTGTTGTTTGCTAGCTAACAAAGATAATAAATTGTGATTGTTACATTAGTTGTTAGCTTGTATGTAAAATTGTTTATTGCTTGTTCATGTGCATGTGTTTATGGCATGATGTACTGGGCATTTATGCTCACTCTTTTTATCTTTTTTCAGGAGTAGGTGATGATCTAATAGTGTTTGACTCATCTCGATATGATGTCTATATGAACTATGAGAAGGATGATAGTGGACCTGATTATCTTGCTAACCTTTAGAATAATTTGGATCTGACAGTAGCTAGTTGAAGACCTTATGAAGTTTTAAACAGTTTTAATGTTTTTAAAATCTTTTAGAGACATTTTATTATGATATTTTAAGTTTGAATTATGTTGACTTTGCTTTATACCAACTATGATATCAAGAAGTTCTATTAGTGTGATATATTTTAAACAGGTATCCTTTTATGTGAGAGTTTGATTATATTGATAATTGTGGACGAGTGAATTAATAGTCTTAGCGTGTTCATTCCTAGTAAGGACATGTGGCAGATTGTAATGCCTTCAATTTAGGGTGTTATACTATCATCAGTATTTAAAAAGGAAAAAAAAAGGATAAAAATAATTGTATTAGTGAAGAAAACAATGTTTAAATAAGAAATTACCTTTTTTTAAAACTAAATTTAGTTTGATGATGTTATAAAATAGTTCAATGGTTTTATCTCTCCCTTTTTTTTTTTTTCAATAGTATACCGATACACAATCATGCTATGGGAGAATTAGTTAGTGGACTACTATATTACAAGAAGAAGATGAAAGAGGAGTAGGATGTCCTTTTCTTTTAGTAAAGCTTGCAATGAAAACAAATTCAATGAGCATAATACTACATGTATTTAGATGAGTGATAGATAAATACCAATGTATTTTAAATAAGTAATGAAAATAGTATATAATGTGTATAAAAAAATTTACCAATATTTATATGTCGTTAATCATTTCATATAGCATACCACATTTAATATATCTTTTCCTGCTTGCGATTGGATGATAAAAATTGGAAAACTATAAGAAAATTGGCACATATAGATAGAAATTCTACGATGAAAAATGGGTAAAACAAGTTAAATTTCTATAAATAGAATCAATGACAATGATTTTTGTAGCAAAACTTATGTATAGAGATAGAATTTTTGTCTTTAAGGCCCAGATTTCTTGTAGTGTAGATACATTATTAAACACCATACATAACATTGATATAACACCTTAGAATGTGGGATGGAAACCCTTGGCAATGTGTCTACATTAGACACATTACGACTCACACTTTACCCAAAATGACACCTTAAATAATTGCCAAATATACCTAATATCATAATGAAATAATTTCCAAGTGTGAATTAATAAATCTCCAAAAGTCAATGGGTAGCTCTCATTGGTTTAACTACTTCCACAGTACACCATTTAAGATAAAATTACGACATTAGAAGTTTACATATTTTTAACTATAAACCTAACGCAACAATCTAAAACATTAATTTAATTAACACTACCATATCTATTGGCAATAATTGACACATCTACCTATTTTAATCATCAAAGTAGACGCAATCCACAACATCCTCCTTATCTTCATACTAATACCATAATCCCAATCGTCGTAGTTCATAAAAATCCATCACCTTAGTATTATCTATTTTAGTGTTTGATGGGATGATCTCAAAATTTAGGATGACTCATGATCCAAAGAATACAAATTATATTATAGTGCATGTGTGGTGTTGGATACTTCTTAATATCCTTGAGTCCAAAGAATAAGTGTTGCAATTCCACATTATATTGGTGTAGTTATTAGTTATAGTAGTTGATGCGATACTACTGAACATATCAAATTATAAAATTTATAAACTCAAGTTAATTCCTACGATCAAGTTAGGCAAGTATACCTATCTAGAGTAGTATATGAGTAAAACGAGTGCTGTTCTTAGAAACCTAAAGAGTGTCCTTAGGAATTTAAATAGCAGATACTAGCAGTGCCTTTTCTCTACTATCTAGCTTAAATCTTGATATGAGACTAATGGTGTAGACTACTAATTAATCTATTTCAGCAAATCCTAGAATTAAGTATGAGTGGTTTCTCAAAAAGTATTCAATCACAAAATATACCCTAATCTTAATCCACCCTAAACCTTAAAATCTCATGAGAATGGATTAATTAATAAATTGTTTAAGCTTTGCACTGCAGGAATCTCTTAAATAAATTAATTACTCTCTCGAGTTAATCAATTCTTAACCCTATATGAGATGGTGGAGACCTTTTCCTTACTAACGTCAAATAAGATCACATTAAAGATCATGATTCCTTAACAAAGATTAAATCTTTATGCAAAAAAAGTTTCCTTATCTCTAAATGAAAAATGTAATCTCTCTATTCATGAAAACCCATCTTATTAGATGAAGCCTCTTTTTATCTAACAAGAATCATACATATAATCAATTTTGCGCATAAATCAATCACAAGACAATTAAAAAACATGAATAGATACAAAGGTATAAACTTTTCATTAATCAAAAGCAATTCAAATCATATGGGGGCTTAAGGTTTCACAAGACTTAGGGCATAAAGATTTACTCCTTCATGGAGTTTACAACGAAAAAAAAAAAAAACATCTAGAGAAGTAATCAATAAACATGATTAAACAATAAAACCCTTTAATGTTTTGTGATCTTCAATGATGTCCTTGCACTTTCCTCTTGAAGCTCTTAATTTTTCTCTCCTAAGGTTTTTAGAATGTCTAAGAATGGTCATATATATCCCTAAAATACAAAATAAAAGCAAGTATTTATAGTTTTGGAAACAAAAGTGGTCTGCACAACCTTTTGCACAGTCGTGCTCGAGGTTGTGCAGACTAGAATTCCTTCTTTTTCTTCTCCTTTTGCATTTTTTTCTTCAGTACTACTCTTTGTACTATTTATGCAGCAGCTGTGGCACACTTTAAGATAAATTATGGTCACTTTTTACCCTCCAGTACAGGTGTCTACATGGCCATGATGATGGTTGTGCACACGTGAAAATCACCCTTTTCTACACTTGGCCAAATCTCATATCTCGTTTATAAAACTTGAAATCAAATTTTAAGCACTTAAGTATCATTTTCTTAGTAAATTTGTATAAAATCCATATAAAATCATATCCAATGAGTACTAGAAATAAGAGGCTTTTGACACTTATCACTAGTTCACATACAGTTGTCCATAACAGTGCCCATTGCACCAAAATGACCTACTAGTAGCTTCTTTCTAGTGACTATCCTGTTACACAATATTCTCTTTAATTAGTTGCATATGTAAATACAATAAATTATTTCGATGTGCAACTTCACTCGAAACATTGTTACACATTAATCAATGAGTGCCAAGCTAAAGCGCTAGTGCTTTCAGCTTTCTTATCTCAATCAAGTATTAATGTCTTTTGATCATCATTTTGTTATTATTTCTAATAGGACATGCATAGGCAATCTACAAGGAAATCACGTGCCTGCAGCTAACTTTACAAAAGGTGATAGAAACTCCACACCCTTAGATCGTGATGTCATAAATTACTTGCTAGTTATTATTTCATCGTAAGCTAAAATCAAGTTGCATTCTTGAATCAATGGAAGTAGCTAAAGAACTCAAAAGGGGCTTTTAGGAAAAAGAAATAATTAAATAAAAACATGTAAGCAAAAATATTTAGCTAAAATGCCTTTAGCTTAAATAATGTAAGTAAGGGTATAGACACCCCATTTTCACCCCATATGATCCTACTCTTTAGGATAATAATTTTTAGCTTGAAAAATAAAAATACTGAAAAAAAAAGAGAAAAATAAATAAAGGAAATTACAAAAACAAAAGAATAGTAAGAATAAAGAAGCATAAAAAATAGTTCTTGTTGGGGTCTTTGGTGGTATTAGAGCAGTTCAATTGATTTTGATCTTAAATAGTGACTATGAATCTAAATTGCATATGTAATTTGAAAAGATATAGGCTCTAGGAAAAAAGATGGTTTTTGGACTTGATATAATTTATCTAATGTCTTAATGTCGCAAAGTAGATGATAGAGGTTCCAAATGAAATCTCAATTGAATTTAAATTTCCTATTTTATTAACACTTAAAGTATCAAGATAAATCAAGTTCTAAAAAGTATTTTTACTAATTAGCATAATTTTTTATTCATAAAATAGCATATGGTTTTATGAGATTATAGCATCAAAACCATGCTCCAATCCGATTTAAAGTTATGATTTTGTGATTTTTCAAAACATTAGGCTAAAACATATAAACAAGATTCATGAATTTATCGAATTAAATATTATTGAAATTTTTTTCTTAAAATATGTGATATAGATTTATATCTTAAAGGAAATATCACTCTTTGATCTAGGTAGAAATTAAATTAATTAAAGGTCCTTGTACCAACTTGGATATAACTAAAAAAGGATCATTGAAGGGATTTTACGCTGCTTTAAATCATCAAAAGAAGACAGCTTAGCTAGTCATGCCATCTACCTTGCGTCCTTGACGAAAGGGTTTGAATCCCTTGAATGACGCTTGGTGCCATGTTGCCTTTTTTCTTTTCTTTTCTTTTCTTTTTACGTATGCATTGCATGCCCCTGGGGCACATGGTAGATGCCACACACAAGACCACTCTCTATCCTTAACCTCCTAACTACACAAATTTGTGCAAAAAATGTTCAATTTATTCATCCTATTGAGCTCAATTTTTAGCTAATTTTAATCCCATTTTTTGTGCATTTTCTTCAAATAATAATGGGAATGCATTAACCACATGGCTTCGTTGACATTTGCCTCATTAATCTAATTTTTTAACAATGAAAAATGAGATTAATTTGTCATTAAAGTTCCAAAAAATTGTAATGAGTTCGTGAATAGCCAGTCATAATAGATGAAATTGGGGGCTCTTCAAATATATCAAAGATTAAATTTGGACATTTAGGGGATGAAAAAATTGATTTGATCATTAATTTCAAACAAAAATACGAACTGCATGTTCAAATTTGCCAACGAAAAAATGAATGTGTTTTCAATTACACACTAATGAAAGATTCAACTTTTTAATACATGGAAGACTTTTCATGAAGATTTAAGCTTAGGCAAGTATAAATAGGAGTCATTTCATTCATTTCTATCATCACAACAACAAGAAATCCATTGAAATCCACTCAAATAAGTTCAAATCATGGTCATACCATTTTTCTAGGATTTTTAAGATTTTTTTTTAAATTTTTGTTTTTCAGGTGAAATTAAAGAAATTCATTATGATATTAAGCTCGTTGAGGCTATAAGCTTCGATTTGGCATATTAGTTTGTTGGGAAGGAACATCGAATCACCCTCCCTGCTTGTTATTCCCTCCAACCATCGTCTAAAGCTTAGAACCACCATCACTAGGTGTTTTTTGGGTCAAACTAAGTCTGCATGTGTGAGTGTTGACTATATTTCGGCCAGTCCAATGCAACCCGCCATTGAAACGACCATTGGATAATCATTTCCAAGAGTCATGACCGCAACCCACTAAAATCTGGCTGTGCCAAGGTAATTTTATGTTTTAATAGGGTAGATTCCAAATCCAAAATTCTCTTGTTTATCAAACTTGATTTTAAAATCAATTTTTTACAAAGAGTAAGTTTTTTTTTTTTAATTCCTAATTGAGGGGATATATTAAATGAGTTAGAAATTGATTTAAAAAAATTAAACAACAAATGAAAACTTAGGCTCTATAAAATGTACTTTTTTAGTTAAGCCTAACTTGTTATTTTCTTAAGAAGAATATTTAATTTAAATCTATCCTTATTATTACATAGTAAACTAGGGGGAGTTATAGTAATCTTAAAATAATTAGAAGTTAGTGAGAGAATTAGTTAAAAAAAGACTTTCTTTTTAATTTATAAATGAATCTAGACATTAGTTTCATGTCTCATCCTCTCCCTCCCTTCCAATTTGTTTTGTGAACTAAAGGCTAGAGGGAACATTTAGTTTACTTCAATTTAGTTCTTCAAATGATTGGAAGCTAATATAAGCTTTTGAGGTGTTTCACATCAAGATCTCAATAAGTAATAGTAAGAATAATCCACCTTTACATTAATAGAGATAAATCTTAAGTTAATTTAAATAAAAATATTAACTTGTACCTTATCATCTATTGAAATTTAGGAGGAGAGGAGAAAAATCAAGCAACATTAGTGTATTGGGAGTTGTGACAAATAGTAATCAATTACCATCATATAACTGTGCATATTTCATATATCAACTTGCATGGATTAATCATTACCTTTTCATGGGAGATCTTGAAGATGGTACTAGTTTCTTACTTTTGGTGTAACTTTGCATGTATTAATTTAGTTAGTATATGTAGTATATTTTGGTTGGTTAATCTATTAGTTTTATTCTCTATCTCTCTCTCTCTCTCTCTCTCTTTGACATATTTTAGGTTCTCTTATTATGTTCTATTTTTAATTATATGACAATTGTTATGCCCTTAATAGGTTAATACCTAAAAAAATTTTGTGTTTTTAATTTTTTTGACATTCATAACTTTAGAGTTACAAGAGTCTTCCCATTAAGTTCCAAATGAGAATAACGATTAAAAAGATGATAGATAGCATTAACAGCTTAGCCCAAAACTCCTTACCAAGACTATCACGAGATAGCATACACGTGATCTTTTTCAACAAGGTTTGGTTCATCCTATTGCAGCTCCATTTTATTGTGAAATATAGACATTAGTCCTACGATGTACAATCCCATTAGAAGCACAAAATTGATAAAATTCATTGCTTACAAATTTGAGAGCATTATCAATTTGGAGTCGCTGAGACACTTCATAGTTTGTTTCTCAATCATACTCTTCCATTGTTGAAAACATCTTATTTATTTTACAAGAAATAGATCCAAAGTTTTTAGGAAAAGTTATTAATGAGGAAGAAAATAAATAAATGAATGCAAAGAATTGACTAGAGTTAACCCCTAGACATTTGAATGAATGTCGTGCAACAATGCCTTGGTTCCATGTTCTATTGTGCCAAAACCCAAAATTTCTTCTTGCCTAAACGCTTTCGCAAATATCCAAACTATCGAACTTCTCTAGTAGTAAACTTATGCTACATAACTAGTGTATTCATTTATCTAATATACGAGCTAACCTCATATGCCATAAATTCATATTTTCAAACTCAGTGGTAACTACAATAGACTTAACAAATGTATTTACTTGAAGAGCATATAAAGTGCTATGCAACATGTCATTCATTAAAATGAGAGAACCATAAGAAATCCTCATTACACCATTTTCAATGGTATATTGACATCCATCTTTATCTAGGTTGCTATAGAGATAAGATTCTTAGAAAATCCTAGGACATAACCAACACTCTTGAGCGTTCTAACAATGTCATTGTGCATCTTCACGAGAATTGAACCAATACTTTGCACTTGGTAAAAGCTAGAATCGCCCATAAAGACTGTCCCACCAATAAAATGTTTGTAATTAGTGAGTCAATCTCTATTTGGCATCATACAATAAGAGCAACCATAATCCAAAATCAACTCTTGTCCTGGTCTTTGATTATCAAATGACAAGAAACTCATCATCATGAATTTTCATCTTTGCAAAATCGGCATTAGCCTCTTCATTAAATTTCCCACTCTCAAAAGGTTTCTTCTTTTCTTTATTCTTCAACCCGAAATAATCCTTGATTGCATGTCCTCTTCTCTTACAATATTTACAAATTTTTTCTTTACCCTTTGACTTAGAATAAGACTTGTTTCTGTTAGTTGATTACTCTTTACCTTGAGACATTAAAGCACTATTCTTAGAAGAACCCCAGTTGAAATGAGCTCATTGTCAACTTTATCTTTGATCAATAGGTTGACTTTTACATCATCAAACATGAAAGTATCACAACCATATATCTTGGTTTCATGAAACATCTTGTACGACTAAGGTAGAGAACATAACAAAAGCAACTCTTCATCTTGATCCTCTACCTTAATGCTTATATTCTTCAAATTATTTATAATGGTGATGAACTTAGTGATGTGCTCCTTAAGAGAAGCACTTTCTTCCACTTTAAGTGTAAAAAGACTTTTTCTTCAAAATTAATCGATTAGCCAAAGATCTGGTCAAATACAAATTCTCTAATTTTGACCATAATCCGGCAACGATTTTCTCAAACAACACTTGGTGCAAGACATTATTGAACAAATATAATTGAATAGTGGATAATGCCTTCTCATCAATCATAAACCATTCATTATCCTCCATTGAATTTGGCTTCTTTCCCAAAGCCTTTTCCAATCCATGTTATACTAACATGGCTAACATTCTCACTTGCCATAAACTTAAATTGGAATTTTCATCAAACTTCTTAATGTCAAATTTTGTTGATGCCATTGAATTCATAAATGCATAAAAATCTAATCTTGAAATAAAAAAACCCTAATATTGAATAAAACTCTCACAAAAGTGTTTTTAAGTCTCACTCTTATAGAAACCTAAGGCATAGACATACATATATATATATATATATGTTTGTGCTATAACTAAGGGAAAACTACTAAAAATACATCAACAAATAGATTAAATAAACAATATATAAGGTGTTAGAAAATAAATAAAGAAAAGATAAAAAAATCAAGCTTAAATATAAAGTAGGTTTATACTACCCCTAATATCCTCAGGCACACGCCTTCAATCAATGACTTCACACATTTTTGTTACTCACTTCAAACAACGCTCTAGATAACTTACACCAAGCATAATAAATGTTAACACGATCAAGATCTCAATCTCTTTCTCACACTTCATCATAATCTTAAAGTCTTAATAAAGTCACATTTTACTTAACTTTTCATTAATCAAATCATGATAAACTATTATAGATTTTATAAAAATCAAATAGAATTGGTACTTAAGTATGAATAATTTGTTATTTTAGGTTTTAAAGGACTTATACATACAAACACAAGCAAATTAGAGAAAATTCATGCAAAATTGGATACAAAACCATTGTACATCGGCCAAAATTAGAAGCAATGCCTCCAGTGTTCAAGATAGAACATGATCCTGCAATTTTTTATACAAACGCCGGTAATTCATAATTCTACACCGCCGATGTACATTCACAGATTGCTCTCGGAATTCATTTTTTCAACCAATGCTAGCTAGATCCAAATCAAGGTCACTAGTGTAGGAGCAGACCTATGTCCTCTTTAACTATTCATGTATAAATACTTCTCTTGTTATATTTTGATGTGAGAAAAAACCCTAGGCATGAAATTATCTCCTTTTCCATAGCTCCTAGATCTAAAATTAGGGTTTAGAACACTAGTTAGCTTTTTCTTTTTATTTTGATTAAGGATTCCATATCGGGATTCAAGTGAAAGACATAATTTGTGATTGAATCCCGAAACAGGATTTCTTTGACAAGGTGATCTTGTTCTTTTTCTTATATTCAATTATTGGATGATGTTTGAAACTTGTTTCTTTTGATCTTAATGAGATTTTGAGTTTTTGATTTGGATTATTCAGTTGATGATTTCTGTTGTTGATTGAATCTTTTTTCATATTCGGATTGTTAATGTTATTTCACTATTTATGTATTTTGGCTTAGATCTAGAATTCATGATAGATTGAGGTGATTCAAGATACTATAGAAAGCTTAGAGAGAGCTCTACAACTTTTATGTTTTAAGGTTTAAGAGATTTCAAAGAAATCAAGGTCTAAAATGTGCTTGAAGAAATCCACAACAAAGTACAAACAAAGACACATAACTAATAAAGTCTAAACATATCATAAACAAGTTTTGCTTATTAGATATAACTTTACTAAATTGTGGAGTATTTATGCAATGCATTTTCTCATCAAAATAAGATTGTAACCTCTACATGGTTCAGCAATCTCCCTGGTTATGTTTGTAGACTAAGTATTAAAATTTGCATTTTCTTTGTCTAACTATGGTCTCAACAAGGCAAGCATACTTATCAGAGTAGTATAATTGAAAGATCTAGGTCATATTTCAAGAGAAAGTTGGTGATTACTTTTACTTACTCTTTCCCTATTATCTAGTCTAATAAAAACATATGTGTTTTATCAAGCTAAGAAGTAATCTAAGCCTAAACTAACAAGTATCAACAAGTTTTAATAAGTTTTGCAGCAAGCATGCAAGAATTAAGATATATCAATTCATAAGGAGCTTAAGTTATGTTTCACCTTAGGTCTATTCATGTAACTCAAGAAATTCTTAGTAGAAGTTTTGTTAAATCATTAAACTATCAGATTCACTAGATTATGCTATAGTTTCTCTCGAAATCAAAAGCACCTAAACCTAAGTCAAACCACCAAAATCTCTTCTTGACCATTGGCAACTTAGCTTTGCATAAAGAACAAGAATCCTTTGATTAACAACATAAATCATGCAATCAATCGATGATAGAAGATTTCACCATTCCTATCTCTAGATGATTATGGGCAATCTCATCAATAGCCTAAATCTATTCATTAAAATGACTCTCAGCTTATTTTAACGAAATTAGACATGAACCCATATCATGAACTATACAAATTCAAGATCTATGAAGCTCAAGTTATTGAATTCAATAAATCAACACAGATTCAAAATAAGTACAGTAGAGTTACATGAAATTGATCCAAGGATCCACAAACCCAAGCAAAATTAACTACTCCTCCATATATGTAACAATATAAATTAATAATTCAAAGAAATAATTAAAACCCATAATGAGATAAAGCAATAAAAACCAATATCCCTGATGAATTGAAGCAATGAAGTACAAAAAATTAGGTGAAACCCTAAAAATCTGTTAAATCCTCTATAAATTCTCTCTTTTAAAGAGGAATATTTCTCTATACATTTTTTCAATATTCATCCTTCTGTTCCGCCTCTATTTGTCTCCTATTTTTCTATCTTTTTTTTTTTTGGTACATGTAAAGTAAAAGTAAGATGGGTATTTATAATCTTCTTGTGAACCCAAGGCTATAGGGCCTCCTGTAAGGCGATACTGAAGGGAGGGCTGAAAAATAAAAGCCTTCTTTCTTGCACAATCAAGCGCAAACCTACTTTATTTGCATTCATTTCTCTTAAGTTATCATAATATCTTCCAAATGAGCTTTTCAAGGCCTGAAATGAATATTTCACCAAATATGTTTCCTTTTCTACAACAAATTACAAGAAAGACATAACAAATATGTCCAAATAAACCCAAACAATATAAGTCTTTTTTACACTTATCAAACTTCCCCACACTTAATCATTTGCTTATTGATGTGCCTAATACCCTTGATACCATAAATCGTAAATTAGACACAAATTTGTAATTTAGGTTTTTGTAGTATATGGATTTAGGATGAAATAAATTGATATGGATGGCGTTATTCAAGAATATTACGCATCAAGAATAACTCGAACTACATTCACTATCACTTGATATTACACACAAGTGAAATCGAATGGTGTGTTTGCCAAAATCCAAAGGATTGATAAGAATGATAAATCTCACCACAATCAACACAGTGATTGATAAGAGAAACTTGAGAAAAAGTCTCAATAAAATGCATCAAATATCTCAAAAACTAATTAGGATTCATTACAAGAGAGTATATATATAGCATTACCCAACAACAAATAAAAGAAAATACGAAATAAGTAAAATTGCATTTTGGAATGAAGGTTAGAAGCTACATCGCCGGCCTATAATTCAACCGTCGTCGTTGGAGATGATCATTGCTGGCTTTAAGCCAGTGTATAAAGAAATCCGAGGCTTTCTATGCGCGTTCATGTCCGTGACTTCAAGCTTCTAAAAAGTAAGCCACCAGCTTTGAATAGGAAGGTTGTCAGCCTGGACTTGATTAGCATTGAAGTATGTTTCTTTGTTTTCTTCATTAGTTGCAAACTTATCATCATCATCCTCCTACCTTGTTGAAGATTGTCCTCAAATCTTGATGGAAAACATATATCCGGATCAAAGATAAATGTATAATGCTAAAACACTGTGAAGTAAAATTTCTTAGATATACCCAACTCATACTACTTCCAATGCTTGATCCACAAATGATTTCCATAGCATTATTATGTTAAATCCAAACACTACAATGTTTCCTTTACAATCAAGTTCAAAGCATCGGCAACAAGGTTCATGCCTCTGATATCACTAGACCCAAATAATTTAGTCATGTCATGTTCAATCCAGTCAACATCTAACACCATATCCCTAGCACAAGATACTCCATTATACAAGTCAGAATTCACAGAACCTAATAACGTGGGTTTAGAGCCATTTAAGAAATAGAGAGTGAAATTATTCCAAGAATTAGCAATATTCCTTTCTCCCACAACCAACTCACAAACAGACCATACATAGAGCATGAGATGCACTTATATGCTACCACACCATGATTTAATGCTCTGCCAATAGGTATAGCCATCAGATAGGCTCCAAGGAATGTCAACAACTATCATAAGATCTTACAAGAACAATGGCATCACAATAATCCACAATCCTTGGCAAACCCATCAAGGCATCAAAATAAAATGGATGAATTGTAGGAAAATCAATATGAAAATACCTGAAAGTTTCATTAGTTCCTACAACAATTGGAAGTGGTATGACTGTTGGTACACACATAGATATCTCATCTTGTAGACAACAGTGTACATCTTCTATAACATCAATCTCCTCCTCGCATTAGTATACTTTATAGCCTTACAACCAACATCACTATCTACACTACTAGTAATTTATACCTACAATATGGTGATTGATAAGAGAAGGTTGAGAAAAACTCTCAATACCAAATGTCAAATATTTCAAAAAATAACTAGGATTGATTACAAGAGAGTATATATATAGCATTATCCAACAACAAATAAAAGAAACTATTAAATAATTAAAATATGCATTCTGGAACGAAGGCCGGCAAGGTATGCTGCCGGTATTGGAGATGATCATCATCGGCTTTGAGCCAATGTACAAGGACATCCGAGGCTTCCACATAGTTCTTCTCGTTTGTCACTTTAATCTCCTAAAAAGTAAGTTGTTAGCTTTAAATAGGAAGGCTACCAGCCTTGGACTTGATCCCCGTCAGCTTTAAATAGGAAGGCTACCAGCCTTGGACTTGATCTCCATTGAAGTATGTTTTTTTTTTTTTTCTTCATCAATTGCAAACTTATCCACATAACTTGTCCTCAAGAAAACAAAATAAGAACAAAAGAATCTATCATCAATTATACTCCTAAAAAAATATCAAATCAAACATTGCACTCTTTAATTCAACCAATCTAAAGTGACTCATTAGTGCCTACCACTTAAACCTACCTATTTGTACTTGTACCTAATACTACAGTTAAATTTTTAAGACTAATCCAGGTAAGCCAAACTATTAATCTTACCATTTAATAATCACTTCCAAAATCACAAAAGAGATACAAATTCAAGCAAAGCAAAAGCGCAAGGTCACATCTCACCACTTATTAGAAGTATATAATTCGTTTAAACACTTCTCTAACACAACAACCTAGAGTATAAGTACATGGCATCCATCATTCTCCTAGATTTTTTTTCCCTTTCTTTATATATCTCTATTTTTTTTTCATTATTAACCTTAGAGGGGGAGATTTTGTCTCTATCTTTTCTTTTTATTTAGATGGGTTTTGGCCTGCTTATTTATAGCTAGCTTTTTTTTTTTCAATAAATATTTTATTTATTTATTTCATTATTATTATTTTTAGAGATTATTTGAGAAGAATCACCAAGAGATAGATTTCATATGCCCTTTTCACAAAAGGTTAGAAAAGCTTTCAAAATAGTTGAAAAGAAAATTTACTACTAACAAGCTTAGAAACACAACCATTTAACTTTAAACTAGAGACTTTGACTTCTTTCACAACTCTATATTCAATCATTAAATAGCAAGTAAATCTGCCTCACTCAAATCTTATTCTAAAATTTTGACTAAGTATACCAAGTTAAAAAATGGTAAGGCACTTAAAGTCACTATACTTTATATTTTTTTAATGTTAATTTTCCGAAAAAATGAGTATAATTTTAAGAATCTAAATATCAACATTACAGCTCATTTGCAAACTCATAAATGGGGGAATTTTGATTAATAAGTGCATCATATCACCATGAATGTTACGCCCCAAAGGGTACCTTAAACGTGACAGTCCGCCACAGTCAATATTAAAGCTTAAGTATGACAACCTTAGTCATTCCTAAAAGCTTTTATATTAAGTGCAAGGCGTACTTTCACAACTTTAGAGAACCATTCATGGAATTATGAAGCTTAAAAGGTACAATAACAAATTAAGACAAGAGGATTCATAATATTCAATTACTTATAACAACAATCTTTACAACTTAGGGTCATTTTCCTTTGATTACTAATCTATTACAAGGATATTTGTACATCAATACTATACTACACTTTATCTAAAATTTCCTTTAACCAAAAGAAATTACCTGATCGCAGGGTCCTCGTGGCCATAACCATAAATAGGGAAACTGCAAAAGATATCTATGGGGTATAAGCTAACAGGCTTAGTGAGAATTATTTCCAAAATAACTTCTTATAACAAAGTTTCAAACAAGTTAATTAAGCAAACAAATGGGATGCAACATACACTGGGGCAAACAAGGCATATAGTTTTCCGGGAACTATATGTTGAATGGATTTGCGCCCTCCATTCGGGGTTTGGTGATACATAACCTCAAAACAAGTAGTTTTAATAAAAAGTTTTATGTTTTCGATCAATGTCGCCAAGCACATGAAGTTTACTTGAATTGAGCCTTGCTTTCGGATCTTCCACCAAGCATTTCATTTTTTCATATCGCCGCCAAGCAATCGCTTTCGGATCCTTCGCCAAGTATTGCTTTCGACATGAGCTTACTATCCTTCTCACCTAAGGATAATAACCCAAAATGTAATGTGACTCACTTCGTGGTATGCATGAATCCATTTATTTATTATATCATAACTGTAGACACCCAATTTTTGCCCAATTAATTAAGGCTTAAATTTAATTAAACTCATTTTTCCAAAAAAAAAAAAGCCTTAATTAAGTATTGATGAAGTTGGCTGAATGATCAAGGCACAGGCCAAGTGGCCTGTTGGTTAAACACATTGATCCAAAACCACATCCAAGCTCAATGACACAAGTTCAAACCCTGGCAAAGGCAAATTTTTGCCTTTTTATTATTTTTGCTTTTTATCTTCCTAAAAGTGACTTTTTGCCTTACTTTGCATCAGTTTTTAACTGACAAAACATCATTGATTGTCGAAATTGATGATGTAATTGCAAAGTGGTTATAGAATAAAAATTAGTGCAAAAACAACCCAAAAGTCACAAAATTCGTATAAAAAAAAAAAAAAAAAAATGCAATTTGAAAGCATTCAATTGCACATGAATGGGGAGTTACAAAAATTGATAAATTGGACAATTAATTTATATACATTGGATGATCTGACATGGAATATGAAAGATCAATCATCAATTCATCGGTTAGAAATGAATCAAGCCCAAATTATTGATTAAATTCATGGAAAATCAAGGGGTAAAAATCGATTCATTTTTGAAACTGAACGAAACGTAAAATTGAGCTTGCAACCTATAAATAGGAGGTCCTAGGAGCAAAAGGCACAAGTCAATTTCAAGAAAACACATACATAACAAAGCTAATTCGAAATTCTCAAATTTAGGGTATAGAATTCGAATTTTTCAAATTCGAAGTGATTGGATAGGATTTGATCGAAATTGAGTGTTTTAGGAATGTTAGAAACTTGATTTTGATGTTTTAGTGTGCTTGGATTTGATCAAATTGATCAAATTAACCTCTGCAAATTTTTTTTTAATTTTTGGATTTGCGCCGCCGTACAACCACCGCCGGAACCGCCCCTGCCGCCGTTCTGGGCACGAACCACCACCTTCGGAGGACGCGCAACCACCATAGGAGTCGGGCCGACAAGCTTCTAGCCACCGAGGACCACTGGAGCCGCCGGAATCCGCCCTAAAAGTCGTGTCATCGTCTTCTTCACCCGCCGGAGCTCCGAGATCCGACCTGAAGATCCGAATCCAACCCGGTCGGTCATCGGTCAACGGTCGTCGGTCATCGGTCAACGGTCAACTCTGATCAACGGCTCAGATTCAATCAAGCAGATCAGTGGCTCGATTCAATCAAGCGATCAGACGGCCCAGACTTCATCAGCGATCAGACGGCCCAGATTCAATCAACGATCAGATAGCTTAGATTCAATCAAGCGATCAGATGGCTTAGATTCAATCAAGCGATCAGACGGCTCAGATCGAGTCAACAAGATCAGACGATCCAGATCGGTCAGCGCGATCGACGCTCCAGATCTCGTCCGCCTCATCCGACGGTCCAGGTTAATCCGCATTATTTTATTATATTTTTATTATATAATTAATTTCAGAAAATAAAAAAATAGCAAAAAATAGTAAAAAATTTATAAAAATTCATAAAAAATTCAGAAAAATCCAGAAAAATCAAAATATTTATTTTTCATATAAATTTATTTTTTTTGATATTTTTTAATTTTTTTATTTTTTAATGTGTATTTATACACAAATTGCTCTAGAAATACATATTTAATGCATGAAAATATTTTTAATATATGTGAAATATTCTGAATATGTTGTGAATTTATGTGATGATTTTAAAAATAAAAATAAAAAATAATAATAAATTAACAAAATAAACAAAAATGATAAAATTGGATTTTCCAAAACCAATTTTTTTTTAAAAAATAATAAAATAATAAAAAATGATTTTTGAACTTAGAAAAATATGTTTTCATGAAATGAAAATCAATTGATTAGATCATAGGACCATCAAAATGATTTTCATAAAAATTCAAAATTTAATGAATTTAAAGTGATAAAAGTTCAAAAATAAAAATTGATCAACAAATTAAGTTCTTTTTTTAAAGAACTACGTTTTTGTCTTATCTCGATTAGCGAGTACGTAGGCACCTGCGGGGCGACATTAAAAAAAAAAAATGTTTTGTTCTTTTAGTAAATAAATATTGTAAATATAAGATATTTGTTGATGTTTATGTTCTAAAAAATAATAAAAATAAAAATGAAGAAAAGCACATAAAAAATAAAAAATAAATGATTTGACTTGTAAATATTTGTTATGTAATATATTATTATTTTTTTTAGCATGAAAAGGATAAATTACAAATTTAAAATTCTGAAAGTGGTAACCGATTTGGTTTTAATAGGTTAGCCCCCGGATCCATGATATCTGGTTTTAAAAGTTGATTTTTTTTTTAAAATCAAATTTTCGCAGACTAGTAGCTAAGTTAGGATCAACCGACCCATTGGTCCTAGCTTTTTATTTTTTTTCCCGATTTATATCGGGTGGCGACTCTAAATTTTTTTTAAAATTTCTTTTAACCCCTAGTCGATGATTCATGTTAAATGGGTTCGGGTTTAATGTGAATCGGGTTATGAGAAATGAACCAGATAGTGAGAAAAATCCAGGCTCGACAATAACATTATTATTATCAAGTTTAAGGTGATCAAAGCATTTCATACAAGCAGGTGTTATACTAAAACAAACATTTTAAATCAATCCGGCCTCGATATTCTTAGGATTTTTCAAGGAATTAATTAACATACATATCCATTTTCATTTCCTAACTCTAATGCAACTAAATTACAAGCACAATAAGTATAGCATTTAACGAAATAAACTCACGATACCATGTCGACTATTCCTCTATGCGGATGAGTCGTTCACACACTCCACTCAATAATATAATCTTCGGGATATAGGTATCCTTCCTCGGAGTCACCTAGCAAAGAAAATACCCACAATGAGTATTTCTTGATGATTTTCTTGAATTTTGACAAAATGTCAAAAGAACGTTAAAGTTCGTATAAAGGAATGTTCCAACTTAAAATGGTCATAACTTGGTCATTGTAACTCGGAATCGCTCATAAAATCTATTTCTACCTACTCGAAAAGATATACCCATTTCCAAAAATTATTTTAACAAACAAGGTATATAGGCTCCGAAACAGTGGCGAAAAATTCACTGGATTTTCCAATGCAAAAACAACTTTGGTTTAAGAATTCAAATTTGTTTGATGATACTTAGTTATCTATATAGTTGAAAAATTCTCTTTTTATGGTTACTTAGCTCATATTCATTCATGCTCAAGTGTTTGTTGTCCATTCATGTTGCCAAGTAAAAATCATGTCGGTTTTCGAGTTTTAGAAAAATATAGTTTACATGAATTCTCTTTTGTAAATCTCTTGAAATGAACATTTTGTTTCCTTTGTTTTCCAAAGATGTTTTATGTTGACATATATATATATATATATATATATTTAAAGTAACTTTTGAAAATAACTTTTCTTCTTTCTATGTTTTCTATATTAATATATTTTTCCTATACAAATTTCTTTGTCTATTGTTTACAAAAATCTTTCATTTGAAAATTTCTCATTCTTTTCTCATATTATGTTTTTCATAGAAATTATCCTTGCATAAAATTTATTTTCTTTATAAAAACAAAGTTGGATAATAAGTGTTTTTAAGAAACTTTTTATAGTAGTTTCAAAAATCTTAGTGGTTTCTTCTTGTAACTTGAAAAGAGATAATTTATTTTTGTTTTAAACATAGATCTTCTACTTTACATAAACTTGTTTTCTAAGTGTCAAAATCTCCTTTTTTCAATTTATTTTAGAACTTGAAACTTTGGACAACAATTTAAATGAACATGAATTATGAGAAAATAATAGCAAGCAAAATAACATAAGCAATAAAGTCAAGTATTGGAGTCTTAGCTTTTTCAAGGCTCTCGAGACTAAGAAGTAGACTACTCCCAAAATAAAAATAAAATGAAAGAAAGAAAAACTTGTTTTGACTTGATGAGGACAAGTCTAAGACTAGAGACTAGTCTTAATTTAACAAGGAATAAATAAATTGCGATGGAATAAATAAATAAATTACAATGGAATAATAAATAAATTGCATTTGCATAAAAATAAATAAATTGCAAGTGAGCTTATATGCTCTTAAAGAATATGTATATATATATATAAGATAATAATGCTTAGATATAGTAACAATAATATGAACAAAAATAATAACATAAACATAAATAGATTTTCATGAACAAGAACAACACATGAACATAATGTAGCTTCCATAACATTTAGTCTTTGGAAACTCACACTATGGTCATGTAAAGTTACATGACATGAGAAGAAAGGAAATAATAGAAGATGGTTACCTAAAGATTTTGGTAGTAGTATGTGTTATGGGTTTTTGTTGTAGGTAGAAGTTGTTTTGGAATTATTTTAAGAGAGTTTTGGGATGGTAGTTGGAGAGAGTTTGAGAGGAGAATTTGAGAGAGTTTTAGTACAGATTTGTAGGTAGTGAATGTATGAAATAAGTGAAAGAGGAGGGGGCTATTTATAGGAAAATGTGGAATGATTTTTGTGTGATTAAAATAAATAAAATTGAAACAAAATTAAGGGGAAATGGGCAAGGGGGCGCGGCCATAGCTTGTAGAGGGGGGGGGGGGGGGGGGGGGGGGGGGGGGGGGGGGGGGGGGGAAGACAGATTTTATTTTATTTTTTTTTTTTTGTTAAATAAAAGATGTAATATGTAAGGTAGATGTGAAAATACGTTATGGGAAAGGTAAAAAGTAAGAATTATAGGTTATGGAGTGTGTAAGAGTAGGTGTAAGAAAAAGTAGAGATAAAATAATAGTGTAGAATAGTAATAACTAGTGTAATGTAAAGTAGATATAACAAATAAGTACCGGTAGTAAGAAAATACACGTATAAATGCGATATCTGTTATTTTTACTTGTCGAAAAATTACGAAATTGATATTTTTGAAATCCTTGTATTTTTACGAGTCTAACGGTGTATTCAAATATTTTTACTAATCTGGAGTCCCAAACACGTTTTTAAGAATCATGTCTGATCTCGGAGACGAGTTGCGGTTTCACTAATCTGATCTTTTTATGTTGCCTTAGATAATTCCGCACTATTCTACATTCTAAACTTCTACTTATCCTCATAGTTTTCTTATTCAGGAGTGTCGGACTTAAGCTATTACGTCTAACTAGGGTTTTGTTGACCATTAAGCTCCGGTTACTTCCGGTTTAGGGTTTTAGGCTTAAAATGATTCCAAAAATTTAGGGGTTTACAATGAAGGTCAAATAAAACCTAAAAATTATCTTTCTTTCCAGTATGTCCCTTCCCCACACTTGAGAAAAAAAAAAAACAAAAGTTTTTTCATTGCCCATCCAATTCAGCATAAGTAAAGAAAAAGACAAGGAAAGAATGTAGGAAAAGACCTTAAGAACTTCCCTGGATTATGGAGAGATATCTTCATGAATTGGATTCACTAAAAGCTTAGATCAACAACATCATTATAACTCTTGTGAATCTACCAAGCTAGAATTTTAAACCTGTAAAAAACAACTAGCAAAAATGTAAGCTAGAAAGAAGTCAGCCTATCCCAAGTCTAACAATTAAGCCCAATCAAGCATATGCAAAGGAGTGTGAGAGTTTGTTCATGATGGAAAAAAATGAATTAGAACAAGTGAGAATGTAAGATATAATGAGTGTGTGCATGAGGGAGGAACAAAGTGTTGCACAAAAGAGATGAGTTTCTCTCTCTCTCTCTCTCTCTCTCTCTCTCTCACATAGAAAAGTTGACTTTTTCAGCCCGCCCCCTACATGGCCATGTTTAGGGCAGGGATACAATAGAAAGTGTTCCCAAGGCGACCACGGGATTGACCGTGAGCACGACGGCTAGGCACAATAGGCTATACGGATGCCTGCATGGCTGTGGTTAGGGCTATGCAGGATTAGAATGCACTTTGTAATGGTTTATCGAGCGCTTGATAGCTGATCAGGTTGGGTGCAATAATGGCGCAATAGGCTACACATCCATGCTTGAGGCCGTATAGACTTCAGAATGGGCATAACGGCGCTCTTTGAGGGCTCGACATGCACACAAGCTTCTTCCCCTTCATCTACATGGCGTGCTCGAGGCGAGGATGACTCTAAATTTCAAAATTTTGCTCTGTCACCCTATAATTTCAACAATATACACTATATCGAGCACAAATGATTAAGTGTATTTCAATTAACCCCAATTTGGTGTAGAAAAATTTGATGTTTTTCATCATGAATTCAACATGTATAATGGACAAAACACTTAAAAGTTAGATGAAAACTTTCTTCACTTTCTTTGAAAAATAAAAT
This sequence comes from Combretum micranthum, assembly GCA_024138025.1. Classification (NCBI taxonomy): domain Eukaryota; kingdom Viridiplantae; phylum Streptophyta; class Magnoliopsida; order Myrtales; family Combretaceae; genus Combretum; species Combretum micranthum. Next base: position 155,382 of record JAMXBD010002343.1, on the reverse strand, counting down.
CATGCCATATTTTGCTTTTCCCCACACTAAAAACTAAATTCTCATCTCCTTATGATTGTGTACGAACATCACACACCTAAATTTTTTATAGAAAAATGACTTCGGAAAGTAAAAAACCAAAAAAAAAAAAAACAAAAAGAACTTAACTCAACAAGGTTATACATGGATTGCCTCCTATGAAATGCTTTATTTAATGTCAATAACTTTACCTATTAAAACAAAACAAATCATCATCTACAAGGATCCCAAATAAAAGTATCCCAAGAACATGTTTTGACAATCATCAAAGGGAATTTCTTTCTTATCTTTTCTCTATTCCTTTTAAACTGAATTCCCTTTGATATCGGAAATTCTTTATGGGGACTGTATTGGTAAATTGGTGCCTTTCAAACTTAATGATGTATCCCATGGTTTCAAGGCACGACTCTTGAAGTTCAAAACCCAAATACTAAGATGTTTCAAGAAGTAGAGAGAGCTCGATATCCTCAATACTCGTTTCTTACTCAAACTCTCTATCCTCCACTTTTGTGATGAATAGAATTTTCTCATTAAATAACTCAATTGAATTCTCATCCATGACTTCACCTTGCTCAACAAATTTTCGATTCAAAGATTGCTAAAAATTTTTTGCATCACAATCCAATTCATCAACATTTTCCATGATCAATTCAAAATCAACATGTTCAAAATCAGGCATATGATCTACTTGATTAAAAAGCTCTTGTGAAGATGATCAGTTCAAAATAGATTTTTCTTATGCATAACTAAGGTACCTAAGTTTTTGTCAACTTATTCATCATCGCAAAACATTAGAGGTAATTGAATGCATGCAGGAGCATCATAAAAACATGGATTAGCACATAAACAATAACATTCTTGCTCACCAAAGTTCCAACACACATTGTTCGCTTCATTTTCGAGTTCATTTTTTTAGAATTAATAAGAACATTTCAATAATGATCTTTTTGAATCCACCATCCAAAATCCATGACATTGGAATGCCTCAAGCAGTTAAGCTCCATGAGAAAAATTCACTACAAATTCAAGCAAAAACAAAAGAAAAGAAAAGAAATGGCTAGATTAACAATTAAGCTTTCGAAATATCACCAATGATCCCTCGGCAATGGTGCCAAAAACTTGTTCTTTGTATTTGAAGATCGAGTTTTAAAATTTGTATTTTCTTTTCTAAATCTTTGTCTAACTACGATCTCAACAAGACAAGCACCTATCAAAGTAGTATAGTTGAAAGATCTAGGTCGTATTCTAAGGTAAAGTTGGTGATTACTTCTACTCACTCTTTTCCTATTATCTAGCCTAATAAAAAAAGATGGGTTTTATCTAACTAAGAACTAATCTAAGCCTAAGCTAATAAGTATCATCCAGTTTCAAAACTTTCACACTAAGCATGGAAGAATTAAGATATATTAATTCACAAGGAGCTTAGGTCATATTTCACCTTAGGTATATTCATGTAACTTAAAAATTCTCAGTAAAAGTTATGTTGAATTATTGAACTATCAAATTCTCTAGATTATGCTAGAGTTTCTCTCAAAATCAAAAGCATTTAAACCTAAGTCAAACAACCAAATCTCTTCTTGACTATTAGCAACTTAGATTTGCATAAAGAAAAAGAATCCTTTGATTAACAACGTAACTCATGCAATAAATGATAAGTGTCAAAAGATCCTTATTCATAATACTTATTTGATATGATTTTATATAGATTTGATGTGAATTTATGAAGAAAAGGGTACTTAATTGATTGATAATTTGATTTCAGGGTTTAAAGACGATATTTCAAAGATTTAAGGATGATTCATCAAAACGAAAAAAATTGGCAAAGTATACAAAAGTTGATTTTTAAAATATACAAACCTAGAACATTAGCATGTACATGCTAGTGTTCAAGGGTGAAAAGTGACTAGAAACTACAATAAAATGATCCTAAGTTGCTGCCCAAAAAGTGTATAAGGTTGTGTTGATGGAAAGAACTTGATCAGCAAAGGAATTAAAGAGTTTCCAAAGTACCCTGCCATGAGCACGGTTGTACATAGCGAGGTACATTGCTGGATGATTATAATTCTATAAATACTAGTCCAAACCTTTCAGTTTATCATCCTTTCACATTTTCAAAAACCTTAGGAGAGAAAAGAGGCACCAAGAAGGAAAAATTGCTTTAGATCCATTGGAGATTGCTAGATAAATCAAAGGTTCCATTGTTTTATGATGTTTAATCTTTACTTCTCTAGATTTGTTATGTTTATTGTAAATCCTATGGAGGAGTAATTCTTTGTACCCCGAATCTTGTGAAACCTAAATCTAAATGATTTGAATTTGTTTATTAGTGAAAAGTTTATGTTTTGTATCTATTCATGTGTTTTAACTTTCTTGCAATTGATTGGTGCAGAAAGTTATGCTTGTATGATTCTTGTTAGATAGAAAGAGGTTACACGCACCCCTACTTTTTTTAAAAAAAGTCAACAATCAACCTCTATAGGAACTGTAGGGTCCACATATCTTATAAGATGTGTTCTTTACAATAGATATATTAGAAAAATTAAAAAAAAAAATGTCATGCTATACTTATTTGTTGACTATCAATATAATCCAATTTTATTGCCAAAAAAAATATAATCCAATTTTTTTTTCTTTTGAACAAAAATCAAAACATATTCTCAATAATAATAGTCGTAAACCAAGTCAATGGATCCTTTTCCTATCTTTCTGAATGAAATATATGTTATCCAATTTCTTTTCATTTTTTAAAATTTTAGGACATAATGACCTTAGGCTTAAACTGGAGCTCTACCTCTCATCAACACAAACAATATAAGAGATTTTCAATAAAGACTTTTCACACTATGTCTAGTGTAAGAAAAGGGACAAGCAAAGGAAATAAAGGAGAAACATTTATTTGACAAGTTAGAAAAGAATTAAAAAAAATGATATAGAAGACTACATTTTTTATCTTATTTTGAAAGAAAAGATAGAAATAAATAGATAATAGATAAAATAAGGAACCATTGTAAATATTACAGTAAAATCCAACAACGAACGTTGTCATAGTAAATACACAATTAAATATCATGCAACAATTCCTTATAATAGCAATGTTCAATAAGAAGATATTGAAACTTTAGATTTAAAGTTGAATACTTATATCTTAATAAAAATAATTACATTATAAATGCATCCCTCGTTGTCTTCATCTCCATTGGTGAAAGTGGAATTTGTAGATATAAGTAGTAAAGATATTTCGTAAAAGAATAAAAACATTGGAAAATTACATTCATTTAGAAAGATGAAAAAAAGTTCGATAGTCTTAGGTTTAGGATTGTGTTGTTGTTAATAGATAGATGTTTTTGGTGTTTGTTAAAAATAAAAGAGATGATTATATGCCATGTCAACAAATAAATACCACATGGCAATTTTTTCTTTTGATTTTCTTAAATCTATCTATTGTAAGAAACACTTAATCAGACATCATATAATATGTGTAGGCCCTACAGCTGCTTTAGGGGGTTAATTATTGTCTTTCTTAAAAGGTAGAGCCTTCGTATAATTTACACTAATAATAATAGTAGAAGTAGTTGTTGTAAAAGTTTGTTGTATTTTTTCTAATTTTTATCGGTAACTTAAGAGGTGATGAGGTGAGCCTTGACTTATTTAGCAAGTTTCTTAGTTATTAGCCCTTAAAGTATATAAAAAAAAAAAGTAAAGAAGAAAAAAAATCTTCATTTTAAATTCTCTTTTTTCCAAACATGGGTAATAGTTTTAAAAAGTAAGTTTCATTCACTGTATCTGAACCTTTTTATTGTAACGAAATTATACCTAAAGAAAATTTTGTGCCAAGAAAATACATGAATTTTTTAAAAATTTCATTTAAAATACCTTTGAATGGAATTTGTCCATTCTTTTTGTTAAAACATTGACGTGTCAAGCAGATCTGAATAAAAAATTATTTTCTCTATCCTAATTGGTAGAATAGGTTTCATTTATAGTACATGAACTTTCTTGTTTGTAATAGTTTAATACATAAAAAAGAAATTTGTACCATGACTATACCACAACTTGTAAAAAATTTAAAGTACGATACTTTTTGTCAAAATGCGGCCATTTCTCATGTGACTTATTGACATGGAACAAAAACTTTTTTTGAAAAAAATCTCTATATCCTAGTTGACATTTTTTTTTAACTCTCTCTTCACTCTCTTTCTCTCTTCCCTTGCTCTCCTACATTTTATTCTTATTCTTTTATTATTTTTTTCTTTTAATTTTTAGATTGAAATTATTTGATAGCATTACAATGTCTAAAGAAAATAAAGGAAAAAAATTAACTCTAATAACCAAACTCGACTAAATTGGACATATCCGATAATTAAAAAAATAAAGTTTCAATTCCACGTTAAAAAGAGTAAAAAAATATTTTAAAAACGCTAACTAGGATCAAGAGATATAATTTTTTTAATCAAGTTTAGGTTTCACGTTAGTGAGTCACTTGATAAAGAGTCAAATTTTGACAAAAGGCATCGTGCGTGAAATTTTTAAAAAGTTTGGGTACTGTTATGGTATAATTTTTTTTTTAGATACTAAATTGTTATAAATCAGAAAGTTCACATGCCATAAATGAAACTTACTTTGCCAACTAGGATAGAGAAAATAATCTTTTACTTGAGTTCAGTTGCCACGTCACTATTTTAATACCAAAATGGATAGATTCTGTCCAAAGGTACTTTAGGTGAAACTTTAAAAAGTTAAGATACTTAGTACAAAAGTTTTTAGGTACAATTCTATTACAAATGTAAAAATTTAGGTACCTTAAATAAACCTTACCCTAGTTTAAGACAAAAGGGAAGAATTCTAGTGAGTTTGATTCTTTTTAAATTTTAGTATATTGGACTGTAACTATAGATTATTTTGTGGCGCTATTAAATACTTTGGGTCTGTTTGACATCCGACAGACGGCAGATGATAGACACTTTTTTTCAAACTTTTCTTTTTTGCAAATTATCCGCCAAGAAATACATATAGATGAAATAATATGATAGTTTTCATGAATATCAAATAGACCAAATACAGATAAAATAATAATTACAAATAAGATACATTTGCACATAAAGTTTAAATAAAAATACAGATGGAAAACAGATAATCCAAACTGATGCTCTGTCAATGAGTTATAATAGGGTTGATTACACACACACACACACACATATTGAGTGAAATAGTCACATCGATATCACGCGAACCGTGAGCAAAAGGTGGTGCCATACAACTTTAGGTTTTAGCTTAGTAGCTTAATATTTTCCGTCGGATTCGAATGCTACAATGATACTTCAAGACACTTTAAAAACGTTCCATTTATTATCGATTATGTGATAGCTATTAGAGGTAGGCAAACTGCCTAGCTCTCTTGGTACATAGGTTAAACAGGTTGGTCTGCAAGTCAAAATGAAATTTCTTATTTTTTTAATTTTTATATTATACTATATAAAAATTAAAATATTTATCTATTTTAAGGTTTTATATATATTAAAATTAATTTTGTTACTATTTTGATTACTATATATATAAACAAGCTTTTTAAATGATTTATTACATATCATATTATATTTAAATTAATAAATATATATTTAAAAGATATTATAATGATTGTGGTGCATGTATCAATTTATTTTCTTCCACGAAGCACTAAAAGTGCATAATGTTAAATAACTTGGATTTTCAGACAAATCAGAAAAATGAAAAATTTAAATTTCTAATTTGGTACTGTTCTGATAAATATTTAGTACATGAAGTTCAAAATATTAATTATAAATTTTCATCCGCAGAACAGTGGGTATATTTTTTGGTTTTTTTTTTTCATAATGAGGTCTTCATCCCACATTTTAGCCCTGTCATCAATTCACATGAAGTTCTAATAAATGTTTGTTTGGCTTTTTTCGGCAAGTACATATACTTTTTTCTAACAAATTATTTATCAAAAAATATATAGATAAAAAAAAATTAGCAGTTCTCATCAAAAGATCAAATAAATCAAATATAGATAAAATATAGATGCAAAATGGATATATTTACCCATATCATTTTGAAAAAGATACAAATATAGATAAAAAACAGATAATCCAAACAGACCCAAAATGTGGTGTAGGGAGCATGCAAGATGACAATGATTCATCATGCTTTTGGCTTTTGATATATTTATTTATCTATTTTCCTCTCACACTTTTATTTCTGTACAGAAGACAACCAAAACGTAGATGTTTTTAGGTGGTTTGGCTCTACTGACCGCATGCGGATGGAAAAGCAAGCACATGGCCAAGTAAAATGTGGTTCCAGAAAAATGTGATCCTAGTTGTCAAAGTCTTGCCAAAATAGTTTAATTTGGTCGATTTTAAATTCGAAACACTCATAATTTCACTATTTATTAAAATTAATAGAGTAGTATAAAATTATGCAAAACTAGTAAAATCGTAAACGTGTTAGATTTGCACACTTAAATACATAAATAATCACTATTATGTTATATATTATCTTTATTCTTAAATTTTTCTTTTTTTTTTTCCTTATTCCTTAGTTATGACCCAAGGGCCAGCCTTGCTCGTTAGGGCCAGATCGCCTTAATCTACAGGTTAAATGGGATGTATTAATTTAGCCTGTATTTAAATGGGTAAAAAAATTTGCCCACAACCCACTTTTTTAAGCAGATAAATGTATTGGCGCGCGTGCCAAAGCATATATGCCTAGCTCTAATAACTATAATAATTTTCCTATTACAACTGTGGTTTTTAATTCTTAAAAAATCGACAGCAAATTTTAGAGATATTTTCTTTTTATATTACTTATGTTGTGAACACTATGGTTAGTATTTCAACCTATTAAAATTATTTTATGTCCATTATTTATATTTGATTACTGTAAATCATCATTTTTTGACTGATGTGAGATTTTGAAAGGATTATAGATTTTTAAAAAGTAGATTTTTATGTCAACTTTATAATTGCTATTTGTGAATCTAATTAAGTCAAATTTAAAACTTTTTTAAATTTCTAATTTTTAAGTTTTCGTTTCAATCTAATAGAAGATGGAAAGTACTCAACGAGTTAGATTTATGGATTTTTCCTTTTATGAATCTTTTACATAAGTGTCATGTTTTCATATGTAACTTTTTATGACCTCACTCTTACCTCTCAATACAATCTACTCCAAGCTATGAAACATATTCAAAAAATAAAATTCAAAACCTAAGAAGAGAAAAAGAGCCTATCAAAACTTGTTGAAAATGGATTAATCCTATTTGAGATAAAATTGCTCCACAAAAATTCTTTTACTTTTTCTTATTAAAAGAAAAAAAAAATAAAAAAGACTATTTTCAAGCAAGTTTTGGGAATGTAAAAGAGTCAATTCGAAAACCATCAGTGAATAGAAAAAAGTTTAGGACGATTATGGTAGTGTTCATTTTTTTATTACGGGACTAATCTATAAATTATATAGTGAGCGTCTTATATTTGTAGATAATCTTGATCCAGCTGATTAAACAATTATTGCATTATCTCTTTTGATCATTATAACAGTAGGATGGTGGACCAAACGGTTGCTGATTGGACCATACATACAAGCTTATACATTTGAGTTTTTATGCAAGAAAACAAGAAACACAATGATTCTATCATTTTTTTTAACAAAATCCATCCCCTTATTTAATGGTATATATTAATATCCAATAATAATCATACTATTAAAATCCTAAATATAAAAATTATTACATTTATTTAAATAGGTAGATGCATACATTAGCACCGAAAAAACAACTCACCTTTAATTTAAAATAGTTTTGAGTTTATTTTAGTCAATATAAAGTTTATTTTAGTCAAACAAGACTTAAAAAGATATTTTTTAAATTTACTTTTCACATGTGAAAAAACCAAATAAAATTATGAATGAAATAAACTAATCTAGACGATCATCTTTCTAAATTTATATATTAAATTGAATCTCTCTAAGATAGTTTTTATTAGACCAGTTTTTAAGACTTTTTAGCTAGCATAGAAAAACAGCCCTTATCATTAAATTGGATAGTAAGCTCAATCATGAAATCGTCCTTAATGATTTTTTATTAATAAGATATTGTGTTTTTTTTTTTTTTTTTTTTTCCTAGCAACGCATTCACTCACTGTGCGTGTTTCCCTCCTCTCCTCTCCCCTCATCTTGCAGGCCCCCCCTTATCTCTCCTTGTCTCCCTTCTGCTATTATATTTCCAATGGGCATTGCGATTGCCCTGAAATTGACATGGTGTCACCAAGATTGGCTAATTATATTGAAAGGGACACATTGTCTTTATTTGTTCAAAAAGCAGATGTGATTGTTTTTTTAATTTTTTATCTGGCAATTGAAATAACCAGCGCATACCATGCATTATTCATGGTCAGCCCCCACCCACCCCCGGGGCGTCCACTTAAGGACCAACGTGTGGAATGGCTGATTCTATCTGTACCGGTCAACAATCATGGAAATAAATAGGTGGTTTGATCCTAATTCAAACAGAAATCATTTCTATATGCAGGTTGATGATTGGCTAATTATCTATTGATGAGACTCTAAATCATTTTCCAATATATATATATATATATATATTCTTTTTTTCAATTTTTTTAAAAATAATTAGAGAGAATTAGAAAAGAATTAAACAACAACTGCTCGAAAATCTCTTATTTTAGCTAAATATATTTCCAAATGGATTTAATTTTGAAGTTGATCTTTGTAATCTAGACCCTTGTAGCAATTTGTGCACAGCTCAAAACACATATAAGAGCAATGATAAGTATAGGCATCATAAAAGCTTAAGCATCGATGGCCATTTTTTTTTTTTTTATCTCCTTCAAATCAGATATAGATTAAGATGGTATATTATTTTGCGAGGGAAAAAAATTTAAAAAAAACTAGACATTATCTAGAATTAATAATTAATAATATATAAAGCCATATTCAACGATGATGTAAACATCCATGGTGAATACGGTCATGCCAATTCCCCTTACACAAGAAAGCAATTATTGCTCTCATCTTATCGTCGTTTTCAATTATAATAATACAAAGGGAGAAGTCACATTGCATATGCATCCTCATACGCGTAGCTAGTATATTCCATAAGGTTTGCTTAGTTCACATCGCTGAAGAAGCAGCTCTCTACTATGTAATGAATCTGGAAGAAAGAAACATTTGCTTCATTCCTTCCGCTTTTAGTATTGGGAAAATAATACAAAACCCACTCTGCACAAGAACAATTGATGAATCACTTACTTATGCTTTTTGACTAATATAATTACAACGATTAATTACATATGAAAATATTTTAAGGGTGCAAATTGAGAGAAGGTAAAATTTAGAATTAATAATGGTAGGTTGTTTTGCTTAGGGTTGTCTAGCAATATAATTAAAACTCTCAAGCATGTGACATAATTAATCAAATTAGAAAGATTTTTACCTTGATCAATTTAGCTCCAAGCCATATGCGTTTAGGTGAAGGAAAAGGAAGCAAGATTCTGCCCACACCATATATAACCACAGCCAATAAATGGAGAACTAAAGTTGGTGGACTAGGATTTAGACCAGAAAGCAATGCCATGAGGCCGTCTGAACAACTCCCTCCAAGGCTTAAATAGCCAAAACAGGCTTGCCCCAGCTCCTTAGTTGCTTGATCAGAAGGTGAGGAAAAAATCGTGTGGAAAATACCCGCTAATGTATTTATTATGGATGATGAAGGCTGTAATCAAAATTCATTATTAATGCACATGCTAAAAGTACATAGCACAACATCATTTATCGAGATATAATAACTTGAATATAAAACTCTATGATTCAATAAAATGAATCACATACTCACATGCACACACTCTCTTTCTAGCTTTCTCTTCAAGAGATGTGAACACCCATCTTTTATAAATTTAATTTCAATTTTATTTTTATATATGTATGTACATCTAATCATCTAGATCATATTGTTCTTTTATTTTTTTTCCCCAATAATATGTAGTTTGAGTAAATTTTCTTATTCTATATCCCTAAATTCAAAACATTTACAATGGAAAGACCTCATTTAAGATCCCTAGATATTATATCAATCTTTTCCACTTAAGGACCTCTTATCTCATCTAAGGTCATTCATTATATCGTTCAATACTTTGAATATTATTTATTTTTTTTTCAATTAGTTGATTCTAGCATTTGTCAACAATTTGGAAAAATGAAACAATTTTTTGGTCTTCATAAAGGACCTTACTATAATAGTAAAAAATTTCACAATGTAAAAGTTTGTAATACAAGAAACTATGTCAAATACCACTACTACATATTCAGTTATGGATTGTATCGCAAAAATATGCATGGATTTTTTTTTTAAATTTCTCTAACATTACATATTTTCATAAGTAGGAAAATTTGATGCAAAATCTCACTATGTTATTATATAGTTTATATTTTGTTTATCAAATTACTTCTTCTTCTAGTCATACATCTTTAGTACCACCTTTTCTTTAATTAGCCTTACGATAAATGTCATGTTACAATTAACTCTCTAAAATTGATATATCAATTTATTACTTATAAATAACACTTGGATAAGGTGGTTAATTATAAAATGGGTAAAATTAAAGTGTAACAAATTAAGGTTCATCTTGTCAATTACATATTTTAATAAAGTTCAGGCAATTAATTGCAATATTTAACAAAATTCGAGTAACAACTTGACATTTTTGAAATCCATGTTGCTACTTACAAAAATGAGTGAAATTTTAGTAAAATGGTAGATGCATGACAAATGTGGCATTAATTTTTTAAAATATTTTCTTATTTTTTATTTGAAATGTATTATTATTTCTCTTGTTTTGTTACACAAAGTTTTTTAGATAAGCACTTATTAGAGGTGAAGTTATAAGGTGGATAGAATATGAAACATTTCATATTCTATCCACCTTATAACTGTCACTCCTAATAAGTGCTTATCTAAAAAACTTTGTGTAACAAAACAAGAAATAATAATACATTTCAAATAAAAAATAAGAAAATATTTTAAAAAATTAATGCCACATTTGTCATATTCTATCCACCTGAAGGGAGTTTTAGCCTTAAACGAAGATTATTCACCAAAAAAAGAGACAAGCTTGAGCTCCTATCTAGCATTGCAAGTTGGCTCGTGATAAAGGCTTATTTAAACCCATGACTTATATCTATTTCACATTATATATCATATATAATATAATAAACATAAAAAACTAATTTTTAAATAATATATACATATACATTAGTTAATTATTATTCATTAATTATTTATATACATTTATTTATACATATGGCATATTGGATTTTATTTTATCTTTTAGGCTTGTAAGCTACTTGAGCTGCGGTCACTTTAAACTTGGCTCAACTTAACTTAATCTGTGAACAAATCAAATTAGAGCTCAAAATGAAGCTAATCTATCTAAATGAGTCAAGCTCAAGTATAAATTTTAAGCTCGATAATTTTTAAATAAATTGGGCTTGAGCCTTCACAAAGGTTGGCTTGGCTAGGCATGTTTGTAGCCTGGGTACACCATATCCTATGAAACCTATAAATTTTCTCAAAGAAACTGCATTGTCTTTATTTTTTTCTTAAATTAGAAGTTTACAAATTATAGTGATATGTATGATTTCATATAATATCGAAAAATTACCTTATTTTTATGCATTCTCTATAAAGAACTTGCAAAAAGAAATTTAAAAAGGAATTTCTTTGCATCATAAGTTTTGTAATATATATAATTCATTTAATCAATCAAGAAGAGTAACATCGCCTAGAGAATTATAAGAGAACAATACATAGAGTGAGCCCCCAATTCCTTTTACTAAAATTTCTTAATTTACATTTGATAAGCATTTTTATGAAAAAATTAAACTTTTATGGTTAGATTAAAAAGTAAGTAACAAATGTACCTTTTCTTGTACTACTCAGTTTGGAAATCAAAATAAACTAAGGTTTGAAATTTGGAAGAAAAATAAAATGTAAGGTAAGAAGATAAGAATGATCACATGAGAGGAGGAGTAGGAAAAATTAGGTGCCTCAATTGGGTTTACACTTTATTTAGTGTTTTGACTTTTGAACAATAAATGGGCTTAGGCTTTTTTTTTTTTTTTTTTGCAATTTTTTTCTAAAACATGTGTAGCAAGAAAAAAGATAAATAAAAGAAGTATTATTATATTATTATTTTTGTATTTTTAATGTTAACTTGTAATCTTAGGGTGATACTCTATATCTTAGAAACCATACCATCTATAAATGGATACAAGATATATAATGTATGAGGACCTCATACATGTATCTTAACTTATGAGAAGAGTTCTAAGAAGTTTGTATCTGTACTTTATCTTGAAACCCACAATAGACATCCAAACCCTATATGATGGAGTAAGGTGTGGATGGGTACTTGCATGATAGGATTACTTTTTTCATTTCCAACACTTGCATACATAGAAATTGATAAGCATTAGAGACTCAATATAGTACTTAATGTGCAATAAAGAAACTTTTATATTTTTATCCATTTCTAGAAAAGGATAATTTATTTTTTTAGTATTTTCCCATTTTTATTGAGCCATAGGTTGTGTAGTTTTTTGTTGCACACACATTCTATACACACTTAATTCAATCTTTGCTTACTTTTTCAAAGTCAATATTAGGAAAAATTGCAAATAATTTCCGTTAATTTTGATAAATTGGGAACAGAGATTTGATTTTTTTTTTAGTTTAATAATATATATGATAAAAATCAAAGTTTAAGGGTGTCAATGCACACATTAATAAGTTTGAGGATATTTGTAATTTTTCCCTAAAAATTTATTATTTTATTGATAAGATATAAATCAATAAATGTACAGTGTCAAATTTATTGTGCTAACAATGAAAGCCAAAACTAGATATAATAAATAATATGAGAAAATAGTTTCTACTCACCTTTCGTAATGCGTAAAAGGATTTAAGGTATTTACACACTGAGTTTGAATCATGAAGATCACCAAGTGGCTTGATAAGATCCCTGAGGATCACAACATCTGAAAGTGCTACATCATACCTCCACCTGTCACGGCATGTCGCATGTTGAATGCATCTCCTAATAAAAGCACACCTGGAGTCGGATTTGGATTGGATGGCATGGTTCTGATTGGCATGGTTCTTACGTTCCTTTTATCAATTGCCGCTACAAAGGCATCATAAATTTCTGTTGGAACCTAAAATAGAAATTATTGTTTAATTCGAAGTCTTTTAGTAGTAGACCCAAAAAAAGAACTAATTTTAGCATAACAATTTCAAAAACTTGATAAGTATCTATAATATTAGTTGACAAACAAAGATTTAGAGATAAATACAAGAATAATGGTACCTGTGGGGCTATTATATTACGCAAATATTTTGCCATCTCTCCATTAGTCATGGAAGGTAGATTTTTTCCAGGCACATCAACTAAACAACGAAGCTCGGAGCTACTAATTTGGTAAAGTATAATAGGTGAAGGATCTGCTAAAATAAATTGGATATGGTTTGCAAATTGAAGACTACAATGCTCAAGAACGATACCAACAAAATGGGAGGGAACATCCACCTACATGAGGTGAAAAATATTTAGTAGTATAAAATATAGATTAAAGCAAATGTAAGAGATAAAACAATTAATAAGTAAAAAGGAAAGAAAGATATAAGAAACACTTTCCTAAGAAAAATAAAAAGAAAATGGAATGACAAAATTTAAAAACCATAGGTAAGATAAAAAAACAAAAAAAGAAAAGAAAGACCTTTTATAATGCAATAACAATGATGGAATGATTTTTGAACAAGAAGTACTTAATTCCTCTAACATATCCCACAATTTTCTGCTTTTTTCATTTTCTCTACGCTATACCTAATTGTGCGCACAAGCCCACACACATGAACACACAATATAGTTACGATAAGTCTAATTCAGTATGTATAACATGAAATAACTTAGACATCAATAATTATCAAAGTGGGAAACTTCTAAAGATGTAATGGCCTTAGTTTAACCTTAGCTTTTTTTTTTTTTTTTAAATCTAAATGCTCTTCCACTAATAGTCACATTCAAGATACAAACTTAACAAATCTCCACCATGGTTCAAATGTGCACAACTCAATGCACCTACTGATACACCTAAGAAACACTAGATTGTAATTCTTCTAATATAGTCTTGCTACTGCCCATCCGGAAGAGATTTAATGGACTGCACTCACTTGTGAGACTTCATTAGACTATGTTTAGATGACTTTGCTTGTCAACTCTAATTAACATGCCCACTATGATCATTGACACTGTTAGCAGAAAGCTTAACCCTAATTAGGATAACAACGAAAACCGATTAATCAAACAATTAATCAACTTGTCATCAAAAGTTAAATCTCCTCTTGCCAAAGATAAATAATAAAAATGCAGAAAATGTAAAAAAACAACACCAGGATTTAACATGGAAAACCCAATGTGGGAAAAACCACGAGATTAGTAGCGCTCAAATTTTTCACTATAAACAATATAATGGATTACAATAGAGTTTTCCTCACCATATCTTACTAGTGGATCTCACAAGTTTTCACCACAACCGATAGATTACAAACAGGAACAAGATTTTCATCTAGAGTTTCTCACTTTAGGATTTCCTATCATTTTTTCTCTCTAGATCTCTCTATCTAGGCTTGAGAAGAGGCACACCACTTGATCCTTTTCAAACCCTAGGACAAAAAATGAGAATACATATGCAACAATATAAGGAAAACCAACAGACACTCAAGACTGACATGTGTAAAATCAAAGCTGGCGAGATTGAAAAACGCTGATATTTTGGACAACATGCACCGACTTAACACCGGTGGTGTACCCTCCTACGCCGGCGGTGTACAACAAAATTCATCTTTGTTTTGTACAAAATCTCTTTATCTTCAAGTCTTCTTCCAAGTGTATGACCTATACTTAGGATATTCTTGATTCAAAGTCCTCTAAATATATAATCATATATTTAGGATCTCCTTTGTGCAAGGGTGGTGGTCTATTCCTACTTTGTTTCCAAAGCCTTCTAAATATATATCCGACATATATTTAAGCTTTATTTGGTTATAGATCCATATGAGTCAGATCTATAACCCTAACAAACACAAGTAACACTGCTTTACTCTTATCAGTCATTACACTCTAAATCATTGAGCACTCTTATACCCTTGAAGCTTTAACTTCCTACATGCTTTCTTTACATGAGGATTTTGTGCACTATTTATGTGAAATAAAATGGAATTTCTATGTCACATCCGATATACATTTCCCTATTACAAAAACAATTCAAGTACTAGTATCCTCTA
This sequence comes from Combretum micranthum, assembly GCA_024138025.1. Lineage (NCBI taxonomy): Eukaryota > Viridiplantae > Streptophyta > Magnoliopsida > Myrtales > Combretaceae > Combretum > Combretum micranthum. The sequence goes on along the minus strand of JAMXBD010002343.1, from coordinate 139,994 downwards.
CCTCAATTATGTTAGCATTTCCAATAAAACTATATGGAATCACTACCCTGCAATGTAAATAAGTTGCGACATCCAACTTCTCCAATTACCACCAAACATCCACAACTTATCTTCACACTAGCATCTCACTATACTAATATCATGCATGTGTGCTTATTATGTTGTTGTAGAGGGCTTCTCTATTAATTGGCCCTAAGATGATTTAATGACATGGTCTGTCCTATTTATTTAGGGATATTTTAGAGAGACTCAATTTGATAAGGTTAAAATTAAGATCATTGAAATAAATTCTTCACTCTTTTTCATTTCCTTGTGCATTTAATATGCTTTTTAAAGGTATAAGATCATTTATTAATCCAAGAAAGATTATTTAAAAATAGATTATTGGGCTTAGGCTATATAAATCCATTTAAAAGACCCATTTATGATGAAGTTTGTGTAAAAGAATTTGTGAAGGCTTCATCTTATACAATAATTATCAAAACTATCCAAAGAATGTCATGAAAAATTCTATCTCACTCATTGGTCATCTGACGATTAGTATTAAGCACTAAAATATATAAATAGAGGCCTTTTCCTTCTAATTTGGAACATATAGAAGATCTAAAGAAACACTATTGTAATGTTGAAATCCCATCTTGAATGATCAAAACAACAATTCGATGGAGAGCAATTAAGAATAATCAAGAACAATCAATAATGATCTTCAATCACACATGTACTCAATTAAATTAGATTTTTCGTTTCTCTTCCCATAACTCTTTAATCATGTCCTTTCACATTTCATTAGATTAAGACTTCTTGAGGTCATTTGACAAACAATGTGCATAAGATCGATCATTTACGACAAATCCCTACACCCACACACATAAAGAATCTATAAGTCTAAATCTAATCTCTTCTACAACACATATTGAAAGCGTTAACAATGTTTATACCATACTATACATTTCCTCTCACCATTAGATTCTAATAACAAGTCATCAGGTAATTAAAACAACAGTACTCACTACTTGAGGAATTTTTGCATAGTTTAAGTGGTTGTTTCTCTATAGATGCACATGACCTCTACTATTGACAGCTATCCTTATCATAAATCAAGGTTTTATGAATTTGTACAATTAAAACCATACAGAATATAAAAGACCATCATTTAATCTTTAATTTATACCTTAATATCATATAATTTTCAAATCTTTGATTAAAGAAATGAAATCCAAAATAAATTGTCTCACTAATAAGTCATTACTCATCTAGAGTGAATAGAGTTTGGTCGTGTACAACTATTTCCTTTTCTTCAATAAAGCGTGTAGTCATCTTCTATCATACCACTTAAAAACATTATTCTTCAATGTTAACATGGATCGAACTATGGAATTTTTTTAAATAAAAATAAAACGTAAGGGGGAAAAGATAAAATAAGGAGAAAAATGACCTTTGACTTGGAGAGAGTGCGTCGCAAGTTTGAGAAGCACCCATCACAAACAATAGTAAGTGGAGCAAATGCTTCCAATTTTTCGCCAGACATCATTTTGTAATGAACTCCCTTCACTATTCCATTTTCTTCAATTAAAGATGTGACTGTACCGTGTTCTATCTGCACACTGAATCCAATTACATGGAATAAAATGAAATTACTAACCTTCTAAATATCATTTATACATCTTCTCTAATGAATAGTGCAAAGAGAACACTATACTTGGGAAGAGTAGCAACTTTTTCCCGCATCCTTTGGATGAATCTTCCATTATGAAAGCCCTTAGCTGTTACATCTAAATAACTATTCTTAATTGGATAAGAGCACTTAACATTAGTCCCATTCTTGGAAAAAACTACCCCAAGAATCTTTTGGGCATCAATCTCCTCAAGACAGTCTATGAAACAAAGGAACTTTATATCAAGATTTGAGTAAATCTAACAAATAGTTGGCACATCATATAAGGCTTTAGTAATCAAATTTACAATCAACTTACCTTCAAGACCCAATTCAACAAGTTTAAGATAACCACCAGGTTGTAAAACTTCACCGACCATTCTATCAGGTTCAGTCAAGTCCCTTTCTATGACAAGAACTCTTCTTCCATCCTACATCAATAATATAACCATGTTAGGTCTAGTTAATTTTACTTAGTAGAATTTTTAATGGTCATAACAAAAATTTTACTTAATATAAGCATAAGCTATCCACTTGAATTTGAATATACTACAATTAAGTAGAGGTAAGACTCAAATTACTTGAGTAGTTTATTACGTCATGTGTGGGGTTCTTAATATTTGTGTTGACATGCTCATCAGGTTAACCAAGCTTATGTCAATCTTTTATATAAATCCAAATTGAGTCGAACTCAGTCATAAAAATTATTAAATATTTTATTTTTCCAAAAAAAGAGCCCAATTAAGACAACCTCGAACTTTTTGAGTGTTAGTTTGACACGAATTTAGAGTCGATGCTCTAAGATTGTATGAGCTTGAGGTACTTTGAATTTTTTAGGGGAGTTGGAGCATGAACTCAATACTAGCACCTCTAAGCATGGCCATTAAACAACTTACAATAAATTAAAGAAAATAACTTTAAAAAGTTAAATCAAAAGGGATTAATATTTAATAGTAAGTTCAAATCGGATATCAATGTTTTAAATGGATGAAAAAAATAGATGAATGTTATAAGTGAGTAACAAATAAACACGAAAATGAACTCATATTTTCATCATTTTAAATAATGATCCCACATTTTAACCACTTAAAATATTAATCTTTATTTGCACTAATTTTATGACAATGATCACTTTATTTTTAATAATTTAAAACGTTAATACCATTTTAGATTTACCCTCAATCGTTGATCTCATCCCTTATAATTTTCCTAAATAATTCATATTCGGTGATGGAAAGGTTGTAGTAAAGTATTGTGAGAAAACAAAAATGTTGCTAAGAAAATCATTATGATGTTGAAACACTTTAATTTTTCAGTAAATAGATACATTGATGAATACTGTAGTAAATATGCAATGGTAAATTGAGAAATTCAAAGTAATTTATAATAAGGTGTAAGAATTAAATTAACGACAAAAAAAAACTTATTAGATAGTAAAATAATGATATAGAAAAGAGACTAAATATGATCTTAAAACCATTACAGATAGACGTTAGATCTAATAGTGATCGACATCATCTAGATAAAAGAAACTTATGCCTATTGAGCTATTCTCTAGACAGAACATTAGATCTTCTTTAGAAAAGGTAAATATACATATGGTATCCAAATTTTGGAAAAAAATGCAATTAGGTATTTGAACATTGAAATTAATCAATTTAGTATCTAAACTTTGAAAATAATCAATTTAGTACTTAAAAAATTTTGGGTATGCTAACTAAAGTCACGAAAGTATTGTTTGTGCATGAAAAGTTATTTCATATATTAAATTGATCAACTTCAAAGTTTAAGTATTAATTGCTTATTTTACTAAAATTTAGATATCATTTGTAATATTGACTCTTTAGAAAATTATTACTCAAGTAAAATACCACTGTTTAAGGGTGAAGAGACAAGCACTACCTCAAGAACAGGGTAACTCCAAGTAAGATCCACTGTATATATGGTTGTCCACTTAATCTTGTGATTGACCACAAGGTACCCCCTTTTGTATTTGGTCAACAAAAGACCTGCTTTTGGTCAAACTCATTCCTTTCAGGGTAAACCATAGCTGTTCTCTTTTTGTAATTTTAAGTCTTTTCCATTGCTAGATTCTCACCAAAAGTCATGCTTTTGTCAAAATAAAGTGTTAAGATAAACTAAAATATAAATATTAATAATAATGATTAACTCCTTAAATCACAAAGTTTATTAAATATCTCGTAATTGAAAAACTTTAATAATCTTCAAAGAGAGCTATGAACAATTTAACCATTGGCAAAGAAAGTATATTATGTTTGGTTACTTGTCTATGTTATGTTTAGTTAAATCAGTTGAAATTTTCAAATTTTTATTTTTTAATATGTTGTTTGTGCTTACGACCTATATTTTATCAGCATATACGAGTAATAGAGCGGGCATCTAACACATGATTGGACGACATGTGGTTAATCAACGAGGCTAATAATAATTCTGCATAGGTGAGTAGTTAATGTGGTAGGATGTTTGATTGATAGAGGTTAAGACACGTGGAATGAATCAAATAATTGCCTACAATATCTTAGTATGGGGACAAGAGCAGACAATTTGACTGATAAGTGATTCACTTCTAATGGGAATTTGATCTTGTTGTGTATTGTTTGTGTTTAATTTGTTTTATTTAATAAAAACTTTGGTGTGCCATTGAAATACCTGAAAAATTCATGGACAATGTGTCATCATATGCATTTTCTTTTGATTTCCCTTTCCTCTTTTCCTTTACAAGGCTGACCTACCTTTTCCGTTTTAGTAAAGATAGCCAAACACAGCGTAAAACCATATGAGCCTGAAAAAGTAAAAAATGGGATAAAACTTACCTTGCCGAGCGCATGAGCAAGAGCTGAACCAGCAACGCCGGCACCGACGACGATGATGTCAGTTCCCTTATTATTTTCCGGCGGTGAGACGTTCTGGGAGTGGAGGTTTTCCTTCACAAAGTTACGTTTTGTGGGCACTTTGCCATGACGCAGAAGGAAGAAAAGACGAACCCCAAGAATAAACGCAAAGAGAGTCCCCAAAACATAGATATATTGATCAAAAGGAACAACAACCATCGTTCTTTCTTTTCTTTATTTTTTTTCTTCAATAAACAATATATCAGTCTTGGAACACTCCAGATAAGGAAAGTTATAAAAGTGGATGTAGGGCCATTAGTACTTATTACATGGGCTGATATGTGATGCGGTGGATATTATCTCTTTTTGGTGTTAAAATAGAAAAAAGAAGATATGGCGGTGGAAATGAGTGGTTTAGACGAAGAGGGAGCATAGGACAAGAGAGATATTTATAAAAACTGATCTTGGGAAAGTAATACATCCAAAAGGAAAAACCCGCGAAGTCAGACACAGAAATGTGGTACTAGCACATTGACATTCATCGTCATGTGTATTTGCTTTATGGTTTTATTTTAGAAAATTACACAATGTGAACTTATAGTCCAAAGTACGTCATCTTGCACAAATTATAAAATAAAATACTAGCATTCAACAAAAAAAAAGTTGGATTAAAGATCCAAATACCGATCAAAAGGTCCTGGAAGCCAGCAGGTTAATTGATGTTGCTGGTGGTGATCCCTAAGCAGTGAGATGGGATGAACAAAAGCGGTGAATCCACTCATGATGAGGATCAAGTAGCATCAACTCCAAATGAAACAACTAAGTTCAAAAATTCATTACAAGATATTAAATGACCGATGACTGAAGTAAGAGCAAAATGAATAAATGAAGTTTTACATGGATTAATCATAGAGATACAGGAGAGGAAAGCCATCCAACAAGACTCTTAACACTAATTCAAAGCTTATTACTTTGCTGGAATCAAGATTGCAACATGAAAGCCGCTAGCTTACATTGCAGGATTGTCAGCCTTCTTTTCTGATTTGTGCACCGCCTGCAATACTACTAGTGCAGAAGTTTATGCTATCAATGTATAACCGGCTTGCGTTGCAACTAGAAACGATTAGAGTTAAATTTTTTGAGGCCATTGCCTACACTGCTAGTGTATATCTTTTATGCTGCCGACCTTTCTTAGTGCACCATCGATGTATCCACCGCGCCTTAATGTTCCACATGACTTTTCGAATTTCTCTTATTTTTTTCTTTGTCTTTTGGTTTTTCAAGGCTATTTTGAAGCTTATATGTATCCTTGTATGGATGTTTTAATAGATCACCAGTTGAATGACAAATTTGAGAGTATTTTCTTCCATTGTGAGAATTTTCTCTTAGTTCTTGAGAAAGAACCATATCGGGCTTTTTCATCAAAGCTTGGGGAAATCTAATTTGATAACCTAGGTTCCAACTAACAGGTTTGATTAGGGCCTGGTTTCACTTCGTTGATTGTGTTGGTTCTAATTGATACGTTTAGTTAGGGTCATGCTTCTATCGCTTGTTCCAGGGCGATCTTAGGGTTCTAATCCATCGTCGGGTGTTGGGTCTTAGGTTTCATATACCTAGGGTTCCTCGTTTCACATCAACTCATCCATCTCTTGTCCATGCATTAGACCAACAAAATTAATCAGCTGCAAAATTTGATTCCCTTGGACAGTAATGGCGCTTTAGCCATTCAAAGATCCTACAATTTTGCATGCAAATGTTCAACAAAGACACCACTATTAACATAACCCTTTTAGTCATTGCTCTTCCAATTAGCAATTGTTTTTATTCCACCATTTGCTCTATAGTTGCCTGCACCTCTTCTTTAGTTATTAATTTCAAAAACCAAAAATACTATTATTATAAACTATCTAACAACATTTTGTATAAAATATGATGATGAATAACCCTTATTTAGATGAGATACTTAGAGCTTAATTTAGTGATTTTGATGAATACTTTTTTAAGAAAATAGTACTTATTTTGTTAAGAAAATGAGTTAAACAAATTTTACATCATTTTGTAAGGAATTTTTCGAGTTTTGGAAGAAGTTAAAGTTAAACAACCAAACACATGACCATATTGGCTGGTCATGCTTAACTTAGAGAGCCAACACAATGAGAACATTGCCTTATCTAAAGCCATGTTGAGGTTAGAGGAGAATTATAACTTGGAATGCAACCATGTTGTAGTTTTGTTGAGACAGAGATATATTTTTAGAAGATTTTATATGGTAAGCATGACCTATGAACCCGACCATGTTGGGATCATGTTGAGAAGATATAATGAAATATTTCCAAAGTTAATGAAGCATGACCTTAAACAATTCTATTTTAGGCCTGTGTCGAACCAAATTTTCAACCAAAATATAAATAGAGTTAGAATTCGAAAAGAGAATGGTTTGATCAAATTTAGAAGCTTTCAAGTGAGAAAATGAACGAAAAATAAGTTAAAGACAACATGAGATCATTGGAGATTGCAAGATTATTCAATTAAAGAAGTTTTTGTTTTCATGAATTTTATGTCCTTACATATCATTAATGCTTTGATTGCTAGACCTACAAAGGAGTAGCATTGGTTTTTCTTGATATTGATGACCCCTATGTTTACTATATAATAGGGATTGTTTTTCTTAATGAACTATTAATTTGTTTTAGTCCATTCTGAGTTTTGCATTGTTTTCTTTAATTAATAACATGCATATTAGTTCATGATAATTAATTGAGCACTTACTAGTTTCTTGGAGGGATTTGCATACAATCTTAGAGATAGAATGATATAAATCTTCTATATTAGGAAAAACCATAATTGAGAATTTATAAATCTTAATATGATTCTCGAATTTTTAATTAGAAAGAGAATTCAATTAATCAACCTAGGACTATGAATTAATAATGTTGAGAAATATATGAATTTATAATAAGAATTATGTAATTCAGAAAAGTCTTATTAATTTGTATTTTGATAAATGACATGATCATACCTAGTGAGGATTCATTATCCAGATGTCCTTGCAATCGAATTAACTTAATTTCAATCTCAACATGTGAATGGTGAATTGATATTTATAATTAGACTAGTTAATAATTATCTGGTTTAACTTTATTTTGATGGTTAGATAATAGTTATTGAGTGATTACTAGTGATTGTGATCCTTGTGGAAACAATACATGTACTTAATCACTATTCTATATTATTGATAGGTATATTAAGCTTAAGTGATCATAGTTTTGAATTGAGAATAGAAAAATATTTTTAAATTATTAGAAAAACAATCATCATATAACAGATTATTTCATAATATATGTTACATAATATTTGACATATAAGGTACTATTAAGGATGTGTACAAAAAGAAATAGGGTACCAAAGTAGAGTGTTAGAAGTATTTGAAAAAAAAAATGAAACATTTGTAAAATATATATATATATATAATATATATTAGTGAAGAAAACAATGTTTAAGAAAATTCATTTTTCTCATAAATTTAGACATGACACATGATATTATAAGAGTTCAATAACTTTACCCATGTCACTTTTGTCTTTTTTTCTTCCAAGAGTATACAAATGCAAAGTCATGCTATAAGAGATATATAGTGGATTGGTATATTAAACCTATTCCATGAAGTTTACCTAAATTTACCCAACCTTTATAATGTGAGAAGTGAAGAAGAAGAACAAGAAGAAAGATTTACTTTTCTTTTAGTAGGGGTTTGCAATTGGATGATAGAAATTAAGAGACTAAATATTTGCTTTAACACCATGTAACATGGATGAGTATTTTATTCAAACTTAACGAAAGCCTTACAACAAATGCAACTTCACCCCGAGACAATGCTACACACTAATCAATAGGTGCCATGATAAAGCATTAGTGCTTTGAATTTTCCAATCTTAATCAAGCACAAAAACACTCTTATTTAATTTCTTCTAATCTTTATTTTTGTTATTAGTTCTAATGTGACACACATAGGAAACACACAAGATAATCTTGTGTTTGGAACAAACTTGTTAATAGGCAATAGAAACTCTATACCATTAGATTCTATTAGCACATACTACTTGTTAATTATTGCTTTATCACAAACTAAACTTAATTGATATATCTTGGATCATAGCTAAAGAATTTAGAAGAGGGATTTTAGTGGGAAAAAATCAAATAAATAATTCAAGTGGAAATATTTAGCTAAAATGCCCTTAGCTTAAATTATATAAGTAAGGTATTTCAGTAATTACACTTGACTAGATATTTTCTTAGGGAGATCATTTAATTTATTAGGATGGGGCACATGTCCACGGTCAATTTTTAAAAAAATTATAAAAGTAAAAATCAAGCAAAAAAACTACAAAAATGCCAATGTTATATCTCATTTAGAACTCACGATATAAGTTTTTACATGTTTGTTGCATAAAAAAATGACGATATAATGATGTATTGAAGTCAAAGTTAGGTGGAACATTATATCACTTGTGGCACCTACGATGCAACTCAATGGCATCTACAGTTCGCGATATAAGTTTATCCCTCATTTACAATTGGCTACTAGACGCGTGTGAGTTCCAAGCAGCTATTGGCACTCGACTCGACTAGTGAAGGAAGATTGATGGCTGCATTGGGAAGAGGAAAAAGAAGATCAGGTCATGGCAGGATTGTAGTCTCATGGTTGAGTTGACTCTTATGATCAGAAGAAAATAAGAAAAGCAAGGGATGAAAAGAGGAATGGAGGATGATGGGACGTGCCCTTTTACTGGAAAGTGTTGATGTTGTCCGTTGAATTGTTGTGGAGACATTAAAAAGAACAAGGAGTACCGGACATAGCAGTGTGTGTGCGTTATTGTTTGTTGTTGACGGTAAGTAAGGGAGAAAGAGCCATGTATTGCATTATTTGGGTATATATTGCTGCTTCAAGTGGCATTAATCATAGTATAAAATATATGAATCATGTATGTTAAATTGAAGTTGCATTACAGGTGTGGTATTATTGTAATATTTTTCATGCAATTGATATTTATGTAATTATTTTTCAAATGAATGGCTAAATATGAAATAATCTCTTGTTATTATACTCTTAGTATTACATCGTAAAAGAAAGAAATGTTTAAGTAACCTTGTGATAATTAGAAATTAGTAGGAGAATTAGTCAACAAAAGGCTTTCGAAGAATCTAGAAATTAGTCCCATTCTCTTCTTTCCTGTAATTAAGTCTATGAACCAAGGGCTCGAGGCTGGGGGTTAGAGGCTAGAGGCTAAAGGCTAGAGGAAGCTTCTGATTTACTTATTTTATTTTTTTTTTTCTAGTGGGTCACAAGGGTTATTATAATGTGGCTACAGAGGGCCAATGGCCTTGTAGCTTAATGGCATTCGATCAAGGTCCTTATCCTTGAGATATCGAGTTCGATTCCACGCATTAACATTTGGTTCTAACAATGAATCAGGAGCTAATTCAAGTCTTATAGGTGTTATACATCTAAATCTCAATCAACTATTAGTAAGAATAATATGTCTTTACTTTCATCAAGATTAATATTTAATTAATTTAATAATAATATTAACTTGAAACTTTTGATCTATTAAAATTTACCAAGATTGGAGAAGAATAAAGTGGCCTTTGTGCATCGAAAGTTGTGGAAATTGTAATCAATTTCCTTATGTTAACTTTACATATTACATACATCAACTTGCATGAATTGATTATCCCTTTTGCATGAGAGATCTAGAAGATGACACTCACTTCTTATTTTTGGCATGGCTTTGCATGGATTGAGGCTTCAATTTTTCATGGTCTGCATGGGAGCGCCTATTCTATAATGATTTAGTTTAGTTAGTACATGTAGTATTATTTAGTTGGTAAATTTATTAGTTTTTCTTTTTTTTCTTTTTTTATTTGTTATTTACTGATTGTAGGTTATCTATTTTTATATCTTGATTTAAATTATATAACATAGTGGTTGTGAGCATGATAGATTAGTAGGTAATTAGAAGGCTTTTGTTTTTATATTAGCATTTATAGAGCTTATTTTGTTTTTCATCATGTAACAAACTTTGCTTAGCTTTGACTATGAGTTTTTACACTTTTGTATTATCATTTCATATTGAATTGTGGCAACAACCCTTTTAGTTTAATTGACTGTGCATATCATTCAATTAAATTAAAAACACTAGTTTGATTTGATTTATCCACAATATCAATAGAAACAATACAAATTCTAGGTATAATCAATTATTAGTGCATAAAATGCATGAATTAATTCAACGGTATTCGAATTTTGATTTCTTTGTTCCTTTTTATTAAAAAATCCTTATGTCATAAAATTAAAAACGTAAAGGTATCAAATTTCATTTCTTTGTTCATTAATCTTAAATTCCACTCGCATAACACAATATGGAATTTTATCTTTATCATCTTGGTATCAAATTGAACATTATAATAGAGTGCTCAATGACATGGGATTTGTGATTGAAATTCTTGTAGATCTAGGCACAAAGGTGTCATTTTAATTGAAAATATTTGTTAATTATTATTTTACTTATCCCTTTAACCCCTTCGTGTATGAAATTATACTAAACTAAAATCAAAGGGGGAGGAGAGATGAATTGAATTCATTGCCAATTTTAATCGTTTTTGGATTTTAATATCAATTTAGCAATTTGAAAAATAACAATTGGATAAATAAACAACGCCTAAGATGATAGAAATTAAATTAAAAAAAAAACAAAAGATAGAGAAATTAAGCTTAGATGTACTGAGGAGTTTAGAGCACCTCATACTATCCACAAACATACAACACCTTTAATCGAGGACTTCACACACATATTTTTTATAATCATTTCAAACAATGCTCTAGAAAGATTATCTTAAACACGATCACAAAGCTACCACAATCGAAATCTCAAACCCAACATCACACTTAATTGCAATCTCAAGTTGTTTCTCACTCTTAACTATCACGAGTATAGTGCACATCACTTTATAGTAAGTCAACGCAATAACACTTTCACCATACCGGGGTTTACAATCCAATCAACTAGAAATTTAAGAGACATTAAATGAGAATAATGAAAAAGTAAAAGAAAAATAGTAGATTTTTCTAGATAATGCTTTCAATCAACCCTCTAACATTTCTATTATAAGGTATATACATATATAGAGTCCTTTAAGTTTTTCTTATTATAAATTTTCTCTCACTTCTTTTAGTGCTACAACAGACGGATGACGACTAGTTTTTGTTGTATCTAGCTCGTCGATAGGTACATTTTTCTTACTGCATGAGTTGAACTAATAAGTTGAGTTTGAGAATAGAAAACTTAAAATGGATTCACATATGTTGACTCTCCAGTTCTCCTAGTACCTATATGATAGTAGGCAAATTTCAAAGACCTTATGAGATGGACTAGTTTCATGGTATTTGCTTTGGTGTTATTTTTGAAATCTACTCGTTGACTCTTTTACTATCGACAAGTTGTTAGACTCACTTTCAACATACTTAAGGAAAAGAAACGTGCAAAGAAACATCTAAAATAGAACAATATTTCAAGCACATCTTCTGCAAAACTTAGCTCATTCTAATGCCATTTTGTTGACCTTATTATATGTCTTACACTTTAATTCATGATTTATGAGAATTAATCTAGTTTTTAAATGAATTGAATTTAGCAAAATTCTAAATTGATTCATTAAGTTAATTACTCATGTTTACTCTCATCAAAATCAACTAAAAACTTGCTCGATTCATTAGTGTAGAGTTATCTCCTATTAGGATTGGATGCATGGTGTTACATGGAGCAACTACATCAATCTAAGGTGTTTATGTGTTGCATCTAAAGGTTAAAGATCGCTTAGTTGAGTTCACACGTATCTAGCTACTAGCATCGTGTTAATTAGAGATATAAGGCATTAAGGATTGTAAATCTTCTCATTACACCCCCTTCATCTTTTGTAGGAGCTTAATGGACTTGCTTAGGTTAAGCCCCTTTTGGTGTAACAACAACTATTAAAGATTCATAATTTGCACCCTTGATGCCAGTAGGGTCATCCTAACATATGCATCAGTAGTAGCAACAGCAACTAGCAATTATCATTTAGGGTAAGTTGGGATAGATGGGATTAAAACTTAGGGGAATAGGGAGTGCATCATCAATATTAAGGAAAAAAGAAAAAAAAGGAAAAAAAAAGTTATTTTTTTGGATAAGTCATATGAGTGGGAATCCTAATATTGAATTATAGTAAATTAAAATTAAATATAAAAAGTTATTTGTTTCTATCAATTATTGAACACACCAACCATTTGTACATTCATCGATTGCAATTAATATATTTTAAACTTATTAAATCTCAATAAAAATTTAGGTTAATGTCATGAATGGTACTTGAACTTTGACAAAATATATAATTAGATAATTGAACTTTGAAATTAAAAAATTTAGTACCAATATTTTGAAACTGATGAATTAAATACTTGAAAGAACTTTTCGTACACGCCAATAATGCCTCTATAGATACTAAATTGATGAATTTCAATGTTTAAATACCTAATTGTATATTTTGTTAAAATTCACGTACTATTTTTAACATTATCCCAAAAAATTTAAACTTTCTTATATGTTGTAAAAGTATCATATTATGAAATGATATAGGAAAAAGAAAAAAAAAGTATCATAAATATGGAATATTGGAAGAAAAAAGTATGTGTCAACTTGTATATCTATGTATATATATTCATTCGGTCAAGGAAATAAGCAACATAACAATTTAAACTTTTATACACTATGACATGGGCAACTAATGTTAGAATTTGAATGGGACAAGTGTTAGTATGTTACAATGGGTCTATTTTATTTTATTTTTACCAAGATAATCGCCACACCAAATTTAGGTTGCTAATATGTTTTTTTTTTTGGTGCTAAGGGAGATAGAACCCCTGTGGTTCCCCTCAAGCTTATTTTTGCAGGAGTGAACTATCTAAAAGTTAGGAATTGATTGAGAATACAAACATTCTCCGACTAAGTACATATCACAAATGAAACACCAATAGCAAATGCATCTTGTGTAGTCACAAATACGGTGTTCTCTAAACCATTTGGATACTCGACAAAGTTAGTGTGTGCATAGGTGCTAAATTCACTTTCCTTCTGTAAACCCCGAAAACTTCCACCATATGATACAACCCTAGATTAGAAATTATGGGTTGACTAGTAACCTTAAGAATTAATTAGAAACTCTAATTAGATAGATACTTTAAATTTGATCGGTTTAGGACTCATAGATTTATAAAAGGAATTTCTTTGACCTCAAGTGATTCCAAAAACAAGATTTAGTATTCTGAGTTAATAATTCAGGTTTGATCAAAGGAAACTTCCAATCCTAAACCCGAATCTTTGTCAAACAGACAGAATATATAGGAAAACCTAAATATGAATATCAAGTGATTATCTTAGTATTCAATAGAGCTTTGGAATTAAACCAAGGTATAGTAATGAACCTATACTTGCATTGAAACCCTAAAATTTGAGAATATTAGTTAGTAGTAAACTACATTGATAAGATTTCATAGTGAGTATCCAAATCTAAAATGTATAACTAGTATAGCCTATATATTAGTAGCTTTATTACATAAATGATTCAATAGAGTTGTAGTTGGAAAATTGTGTTCTTAGGATAAACTGTTAGGATTATAAATACCCAATAAAAACATAAATTGATATATAACTTGAAATCTAGACTTCAAATATAGAATTGAATCATACCAATAACCAAATTAGGGTTTTCTAAAGCCCTTGGAGTCTGAAACGAAAATTGACCCGAAAAGCTTTTCAAACTCAAATCGCGTAGGAAAGTTTTTCTTAAACAATTAGATACGTATTATTAAAGTTTAAATTTGTACTTTTTGTTAAACTAAACACTTCATAGGATTCATTAAAGACCTTTGTATATATATACTTACATATATAAGCTAAAATATACCCTAATATTGTATTAAACTACCCGAAAACCTAACTAAATAATAGTTAACTATATATATATATATATATATATATATATAACCTTGGCTTGCTGGAGACGAATTTCATGCGTTTTGGAGGGCTGAGATCTCTTAATTGGTGAGCCGAATTTCCTCCATTATTTGTGAAAAGTCAATACAAATCTTCTCCAAAGCAAATGAAAACTTGACAGATCACCTCAGCCTTAATGACAATCAACAAAGGATCAAATGGACAACAAACAAGAGGCAACTTTTAGATTCAAGGAGGAACACGGCTGGGAAGTTGCACTAGGTTATATATATATATATATATGCAAACGAACTCGGTTGGAAAGCAAACGATTTCCAAACATTCTCAAACCTTCCAGAACTCATCCTAGCTTATTAGGAGTCGAACAAAGCCAGGAACCAATTTTTAAACCATCGCATAACCCAGTTCGAAATTTCGAACAAAACCCTAGAAAACGCGTGAAAAACGAGCTCGAGGTAAGTGATGTTATTCCGCGAATTTTCTTTGAGTTTTAAGGATTGCTACTAACTCTTAGACATCTTAGGAAGCTAACCAAGGTAGCTGGAAGCTTCGAATTTCATCGGAACGTCAACGAAGGTAATCTTTCCAAACCCTAGCCGAGCTTGATGATCCGATTTCTTGATGAACATGTTGTTTGAATCAGTTTTTCTTGGATATTTAGCTTCTAATGTTCCTAGGAGTAGTTTAGAACCAAAATCCCGACGTTCTAACGTCGGGATTCGCTGGATTTTGCCGCGGCTCATCGGGGAAGACGATGAACAGTGCCCCCGATGAGCACGGGCTGGGTACACGGGCGTGTACACCCCGTGTACCTCTCGGCCAAATTTAAAAAAAAAAAAAGAAAAAGAAGAAAAGAAAACGAATCTGAATAAATATAAATATATAATAAATATTAATATAAGTAATTCTGGAGTTTTTAATATTTTTCCTGCATTTATTCATTTTCTGGAATAGTAATAATAATATAATAATAAATCCGAATTTATTTATTTATTTATTTAAATCCAAAAACAAAATTATTTTCTGACTTTATTAAATGTAGAATGTTTTAATACTTAATCTATTATTATTAATCCAAAAAGAAGTTTTTGAAATATAAATTACTTAAGTAATTTTCGGATAATAAGTTTTTAATTATAATTATTAATAATCTTTTTATTATTAAAAGAATTTTTGTTAAATTTTCGAAAATATTATTAAATAATATATATGAAGGTAAGACCAAAATTACTTTAACTAAAATATAAGACCATTAGTATAATTCTTAAATATAATTATTCCATCCAATTTATTTTCGGAAATTGAATTATTATTATATTTATTAATATTAGTTATTATTATTGTTATTATTATTATTGATTATTATTATTATTGTTATTATTATTATTGATTATTATTACTATTGTTATTATTATTATTGTTATTATTGTTGTTATTAGTATTATTGATAGTATAATTATTTTAGTACTATTATTGATGTTAATTATTAATGTTTTTACGATTTTCGAAAAAGGGAAAATAAATTCGAAAATAGTTATTACTAAGTTAATAAATTCTTTTATTAGTAAATATGTTTTCATAAAAAGATATATATGTATAAATTATGAGTTAGTAAATATTAAGTATATACTAGAATAGCTATATGAAAACAGATAACAATGGAAATTTAAATACTCCAAATTTGTGAGCATAGAAGTATCTATAGTCTATAAGAAAAATTTATTAATAATTTAAAAGAAAATTGATATATTTAGGCAATAAAAATGAATTAATGAAGTTATTAACTTTCAAATACCCAATTGATCGATTCACATATCCAACCAGAACCAACCATTAGGACATTTAAGTATTTTAGAAACTCAATTATATAGTCTAGAAATTTTTAATCTTTATATTGTCTATATCAATAGGTGACTCGGGTATTGGGGAGGACCTACCTGAAGATTACTACGATTAACTAGGATGGGCAGGTGAGTGATTCAGTTTTATTACATTGGTTGTGCTTGTACTAGTAGTGAACCTTCAATAAAAAGATAATGAAAATTGATGATCTGTTTAAAATATGAAAGTTGTGGATTGTATTCCATTGATTGCCATGTCACTCTAAAACAAGTGATAACACAATTGCCTGTATCTAAATAATATTTGTAGTATATAATGAATTGTCTGTATTGGTTGATCACCCTTAAATTGACTAATAACTCCTGGTACTATAATGAAAAAAATCATGCATTACATACTATGCATAAAAAGCATTGAGTAAGTGGTAGCCTACTACGTGTTAGATTCTCGGATCTCTGGTAATGCTTGAATTATCTAGCCAGAAAGCTAGTAGTTAATTGCAAGATTACTTTTGTTCTGTTAATACCATAGGAACTACATGGTAAACGAAGGACGCCGCTTATGGTATTACTTGAGAATAACTAACACTTAATGGGTTCTAAAGCTAAACAGAAATAAATAATGAAACATGCTAAGTATAAAGAGATAACTAAATTGAGATTGTTATTTCCTGAAAGCTTAAGTATCTCCTGGGTAGGTGGACCATAGATTGTGATCCTTCAACCCCGATGGGAGGGCGTAAATCTTCATCCTGTTTGGATTCCGGGTTATCCAAGCTTGTAATGTTTATCTGTGTGATTGCTGCATTTCATATGATTGTTAAATAACTTATGCATGTGTAATAAATTCTGGTTACTCACTGAGCTCGTGTTTTAGCTCACACTCCCACAGTCCTTTCAGGTTCACTCTGCGACCGTGGCTCATTACTAGCAGGAGCATGGTCCCGGTAAGAGCTAGAAGCCAGGAGTTTAAAGTTTAGTATAGAATTAGAATATCTATACTGTAGTAGTCTTATGGTGCATGTAATGTGCATTAGAAACATCAGTTAAGGTTGTAAGGAATTCTGAAGCATATGATCTGTAATATAGTAGTTGTGATAGTTGTTTACTAATTTACATCTTATGTATGTTTGTTTATTCCATCCAAGCAACTAAAAGATCCTGTTTTTCTAAAATCATGTCACTCCTAGAAGGTAACTAGGGATGTAAACGGGTCGGGTTCGGGTCGGGTCATTCTGTCCCAAACCCGACCCGATTATAAATTGGGGTGTCCCAGAACCCGACCCGACCGATTGTTTAGGAACCCGACCCGACCCGAACCCGACCCGTTTAATCTATTACATAATTAAATGCATCATTTATTATTTCATTAAATTATTATCATAGTGAGGCATGTTGAGAAGGGCAAAAATTTCAATGGGTTGATAAAGATCCTAATTTTTATTTAGAAAAAATTAGAAAACGTTAAAAACAGGTAAAAAATTATTAAATATGAAAACTGAATATATAAGGTAAAGTCAGTAACTCAAGACATGTCATTGCCTAAAATTATTAGAAGACTTACATATATCTATAATATATATATAATACATCCAACTCAAAATAATAATAATAATAAAATGATGACACTACACGATGATCTAATATTCTTGATTTATTTGTCATTATATATATATAATATCTATTTTTTCTGAGAAAATTAATTTTTATACTTATTGTGTTGCATGGGAAAGAAATGAATTTTGAAAAAGTGGGGAAGGTTGTACATGGAAATCGATTTTCTCTGGATAATTGGTCAGTGATTATTAATTGTAAATATAATTTATATCCTATCATGTGACTCAATACATGAATAACAAAATGATCATATAAAAAGCATCATTCAACTAATGAATAAGTAAATTCCTTAAACTAAAATTTTTAATTTTTTTTAATTTAATCGGGTCAGGTTTTCCCAACGGGTTATGAGTACAACCCAAAACCCGACCCTAAACCCTATAGAGTCTGACCCTATAGGGTTTTTAGCGGGGCGGGCAGGCGGGTACCCTATAACGACCCGCCCCGGTTGCATCCCTAAAGGTAACCTAATAATGATAATCAAGTGGTTCTTGATTGTTATTACTAGAATACCCTCGGGGCGTGACACCTTCAATTTAACGCTATCAAAGGTAAACTCACTTACATTTACAATTTTGAAAATCAATTTTAAGAATTGCAATAGCAAATGTACTAGTCATAAGCTTGATATAATGATAAAAGTAAGGTTAATTCTAAGGGGGCTTTTATTAAGTACTAAATTCTACAAGTTTTCTTAATTTAAGCAAATTCAAAAGTGGTTTAACTTAAACTAAAACTAAAACACTGATCAAACACAAAACCAAATGTCATAGCAACACAATTAAGTGTCTTGAGAAATGCTAAAAATTGATTTGAGATTTGAAAATATATTTTAGTTTGAATAAAGATGATGCCTTGAAATGATATTTATTTTGATTAGTCGATATTTAACCAAACTCACTAAAACTTGCTCACCTCCTATAGCTATGAAATTGAAGTTATAGTATGAATCATACCACCATATTTCTAAGCCACTTATAAATATGATGCCTTGTAATTATGTATAATTATTAAATAAGTAGTATCGTACTTATATTGGATATCATCACTCTAGATGGATTATGTACCAAACACATTCGCATGACCTAAAATCATATTTCTAACCACATTGGAAGCATTAGTTCATGAGCTGCATCAAACCCTACATATTTTTGGGACAAATCTTCTGAAAAATTTAAGATATGCTTATTAGGATAATCAAAGGGGTTTGTCAGGCATAAATTAAATAGATAATAATTAAAATAATTAGATATATGAATGATTAAATCAAAATAAAGACAAGTCAATAAGCACATTTAATCATCAAATGGATCATTACTGAACTCATGAAATAATGAACATCTTATAAAATATAGTTGAGTTGATAACATCAAAATAATAAGGATTAGAAACACTTGTAAAAAAAATTCTCATTAGAGTTTATGCTCTCAAAATTATGAAAAATTGGCATGGCATGATTTCTCTTCCATTTGGGAATCACCTCAAAGTTTGTGCTAAAACATAGGTTTTTATTGCCTTAAAGTTATAAAGAAATGGTGAGAATATATAGAAAGCTATTTTATTTGTAAGCTCAAAGTTACTGAATATGTGAATGAATGTTAGTTCTCAAAGGAGCTATCCTTTATTTACATGGTGCTGGATGACTCCTATTTATATGAATCTACCATTATGGCAATGGCTGTTTGCCACTATCCTATTTAACTAGTGTATGTTAGGGTATTGTGACTAAGAAGGTTCTATCAAATTTAATTTTAAAAATCCTTTAATTAAGTTTTAGCAAAGGATCATTTGAAAAACCAATTTGTTAAGTCTATACCCTAAACCATGTACTCAAAATTGCACCAACAATGTTTGTATGCATATATATATATATATATATATCAAATTGTAAGTGGAATCTAATATCCTATGCGTTTGGCTAAAAAATTAGTATTAGTACAACTATAAACAAGTAAAGGTATATGCACACATGCTTTCAAAAAGTGTAACTATATATCAATATTCATAAAAGTGTAGTAAGTCTCTTTATTAACAAAAGTACTTAATAAGAACATGTATTATTCAATGTATCTACAATAATAGTAGTCAATTCTATCAGCTTAAGGGTCTTAATTGAAACCATAACCAAGTGATTTGTACGGTCATCATCACTTGAAAATGAAGAAGAATAAGTTGAAGTCTAGTACACAAGAACACAAACACACCAAATGTGCAAGTATACGTATTCAAATGTAACACCCATTATGTCATGTCCCAAAGGGTAACCTAAACGTAACAGTTTGCCGCATGCTAAATGAGACTTAAGAATCAATATCACAGTTATTCAGAAGTTTTGTGTTAGTATGCAAGGCGTTCCCTTACAACAATACAATACATAAACAATTGGAGACAGATAGTTCAATTTGATAGGATAAGCATAAAAATATAAACCACAGATATCTCAGAATTAGTTACAAAGCATTAAAGGGCATTCCCCTGTTACACATAAGTTTAGGTCTTATCCTTTTTTTTTTTTTTTTTTTGTAACAATTGATCCTTCTAGGTCCACTACTAAAAACTATACCAACCAGTCGAAAACTTCTAAGGAGATAACTCCTTGACTCTCCTTACCTGATTTGGCCAGGTCCGGGGACACAGCCATAAGTACGAGAACTGCATTAGAAAGATACTGTAGGGGTGTAAGCTACACTAGCTTAGTGAGTTCCACTTCCCAAAATTAAATGCTCAACAAGTAATATATATAGTAGGAAAATTATCTTAACAACCATATGAAATGCACAAGTACGTAAGCATACAATACATAAGACCATCCGAAAATCTTATGTTGAATGGATTTACGCCCTCCATTCGAGGTTAGGTGTTTCAGGCCCATACGATCATAGATTTCAATTTTTTTTTCATTTATATTGTGGTTGATACAGGTGCTCACTCACACACATTTTTAATTCCGGTCGGCCCTTACGCCAACGTTTCAATTTCCGGCCATTACGCCAACATTTTAATTTTCGGCCATTATGCCAACATTCGAGTTTACAGGCCCCTCGTTGCCCAGCTATTATACCTTCTTCCCACAAAGGTATAATAACTTATGCAATGTGACTCATATATGGTATGCATGGTCAATTTGATCATAAGATCATGGCATATTAATTTATCAATTTTATAGGTGATCATAGATATTGCAGACAAATCAATTCTATACTAGGTTATATAAATATTTATAACAAGCTCATTTTGATATTCTTATCATCAATTTACCCATGTAGAAATCATATACACACAGTTAAATTTTATGTTGTCCTAATTCTAATGCCACTATCATTAAAAGCACAAGCATATAATTTAAAGATAGTGAACTCACTCGGCCATGGTCTCTGGTCTCTAATGGTGGTGATCCAGAAACACGAAATTTCCCTCGATTCCAAAATCACCTAAACAAAAGAAATACCCCTATGAGTATTTCATACCATAACTAATTCCAAACTTTTCAAATAAAACTCTTTAAATTCGTAATTTCCAAAGTAATCAGAAATTCCAATTTAAAACGGTCATAACTTGATCATTTTAACTCGGAATTTCACAAATAAGCTATCAATTTATATCTACTTCAAAAGATCTATCTATTTATGATTTTATTACTAAATTTTGAAAATGTTTAGGTCTCAGAATGTTCGATCAGATCTGATTAGTAGCTAAAATTTGAAATTTAGAAATTGTTTCGTGAAATTTGCATTATTTATAACAAGTAGATTATATGTACATGCAATATCATAAGTTATGATTACGAATGTCATGATATGAGCTATATATGATATTCCTTAATGATTCTTGATTAAAAAGAATTTTTGAAAAAACTTTCTCCTTGCAACAATGTCATGGATCCTTGTTTGAGAAAACTAGCTTTATTTCTTTGAAAATCATGCATATTCTTACTATAATAAGGCCTTGATGACCTATATGCCTATTACCTTCATTATCTTAATAAATTCCTCATTTAAATGTTGGAAAATAGATGTTTTTAAAGTGGATTTTTGCCTAGTGACTAATTTTGCACAATTTTTGGAAAGGAAAATATTATTTGATCTTAGTTGGAAAACTTTTCCTTTGTTTTAAGTTTCTACTTTGATAAAACACATTTACTCTAATAAAAATCAAGTCTTTATTATAACTATTCCCTAAGACTTCTATTTTTCCATTAAAATACCCATTTTGACATATGGGAATATGTGTTTAAATAGGAATCATTTTTAGATCCGAATTTTGGAAAGTTATTTTTGAGATTGTTTCTTGTGAAAAAACTCATTTAATCTTTCTAAAACTAAGTCCTAATCAAACCTGCTCTATAAGGCTTCCATTTCTTTAATAAAACTCTTGTTTTAGGATTGAGAAATAAGTGCTTTCTTGGCATTTCACCCTAGTTACGAATTTCTATATTTTTGTTGGTGTTGAAACATAGATCTAACTTAACTTTTGTAATCATTTTCTTGTTTTGAAAATTTCTCTTAGTAAAACCATGATCAACTTATAAAAATAACTACTTGATGATATCTATTACCTAAGCCCTTCATTTTACATATAGAACTTTCATTTTGAAGTTGGAAAATATGTTTTTTAAATAGGTCTTTCTCAAGATCCGAATTTTAAAAATAACTTTCTGTTAGAATCAAAATGGATCTTGAGTTTTGATCAATACTTTCCTTAAGAATAACATGTAGCAAATCTTTCATGCATGAAAAACAAATAGCTATGTTATTTTAACTACTAAAACAAGTAGATCTACTATACTACTCATGTTATGAATGAAAAATATTAGATGAGAATAGAAAATTTAAGATCAAAGTTTCCATAAAGATAATAGATAGCAAATGATATAGCTAAACCCTGAATACTTCCATCATAAGATATGACCCTAAATTAGAAATTAGGAAGTCGACTAGTAACCTTAAGAGTTAATTAGAAACCCTAGTTTAGATAGATACTCTAAATTTGATCGTTTTAGGACTCATAGACTTTATAAAAGATTTCTTGGACCTCAAGTGATTCCAAAAACAAGATTTAGTATTCCGAGTTAATAATTCAGGTTATGATCAAAGGAAACTTCCAATCCTAAACCCGAATCTTTGTCAAACAGATAGAATATAAGAAAACCTAAATAGAATATTAAGTGATTACCTTAATATTCGATAGAGGCCGGGAATTAAAATAAGATATAGTAATGAACCTATATTTAGATTGAACCCTAAAATTGAGAGTTTAGTTAGTAATAAACTACTTTGATAAGATTTCATAGTGAGTATCCAAATCTAAATATATAACTATAATAGCCTATATATAGTAGCAATATTACATAAAACGACTTAATAGATTTAGTTAGAAAATTGTGATTCCAAGATAAACAGTTAGGATTATAAATACCCAATAAAAACATAAACTGATATATAACTTGAAATCTAGACCTCAAATATAGAATTGAATCATACCAATAATCAAATAGGGTTTTCTAAAGCCCTTGGAGCCTGAAACGAAAATTGACCCAAAAGCTTTTCAAATTCAAATCGCGTGGATAAATTTTCTTAGACAATTAGATACGTTTTATTAAAGTTTAAATTTGTACTTGTTGTTAAACTAAACACACATTGGATTCATTAAAAACCTTTGTATTATATATGTACATATATAAGTTAAAATATACCCTAATAGTGTATTAAACTACTCGAAAATTTAACTAAACAAAATCTAACTAATATAATAATATATATATATATATATATGTTTGCAACTTACAGTGGACGTTTTTAACTCTGTTGGATGGCTGTGATCTTCTTAGGATTGATGAACCGAAACTTCTTCAATAATTCCTCTAAAGTCAATCCCCATCCTCCCCAAAGCCAGTAGAAACATGACAGATCACCCTAACATTTATGATAATCAAACAAGAAAGGAAATGAGCAACAGCCAGAGCAATGTGTATCGGATTTGAGGGAGCAACGCGAGCGGAAACTACACTACCTTATAATACATATAAGCAAACAAACTCGGACGACCAAGCAAATGAAATCCAAACTCCTCCAAACTTTCCAGAACCCATTTTCATATCATTAGGAGTTAGAACCAACTTAGGAACAGATTTTTAAACGCCCATAATTATCGAGTTCGAAAATTCGAACAAAATCTAGGAAAAACGCTCAAGAACAAACTCAAGGTGAGTCAATCTTATTCCGCGAGTATTCTTTCAATTTTAAGGATATATACTGACTCTTAGACATCTTAGGAAACTAACCAAGACCATTGGAAGCTTCGGATTTCATCGAGAAGCCACAACGAAGGTATTTTTTCCCCAAACCCTAGCCGAGCTTGAGAACTTGAGATCATGAATAGCATGTTTTTTTAGGATGATTCTTATATATTTAGGTTTATTAGGTCCTTAGGAGTCTTTTGAATCAAAAATGTCGACGTTTGACGTCCGGATTCACCAAAAAGGCCACAGCTCATCGGGGAAGACGATGAACAGTGTTTCCTGATGAAGCACACACGCTTAGTGTACGGGCGACAACCCTCATCTAGCACGTTGTAACGGCGTACAACCCTCACCCAGCACGTTGTACGGGCGTACAACCCTCAGACAGAACTTTGTACGGCCGTACTAACCCGTATACTCCTCAACCGATCTTTGCACGGGCGACTTAACCCAGTGTAGCCTCTGCCAGCAACTTTGTACGGGCGTACTCAACCCCGTGCACGCCTCGCCAGGAGAAAAGAAAAAACGATTAAGTATACATAATTATATAATAATTACTTATTTAAATAATTTTAGAATGTTTACTATTTTTTTTCCTGCACCTAATTATTTTCTGAAATAGTAATAGTAATATTATAATCTAATAACATTAAATCCAAAAATTTTTATTTAAATTTAAAAATAAAATTTATTTTTATGACTTCATTAAATAGAGGGTGTTTAAATATTATTTTCTTTAGAAAAATAATTTCAAAAAAATAGTTTTAATAAAGTTAATAAATTCTTTTATTAGTAGATATGTTTTCTTAGTAAAATAAATATATGTATAAACTATGAGTTGGTAAATACTAAGTATATATTTGTATATAATTAGATAACAATGGAAATTTAAATAATTCAAATTTATGAGTATAGGAATATATATACTCTATAAGAAAAATTTATTAAGTAAATTAAAAAGATAATGAAGAGTATAAGAATCTAGAACTTAGAGCTATTTCAAAAGAATTAGCTAAAAATAAAACAGAGACCCAACCGACCAATGGGACGCATAAATAACTAATTTGTATAGTTTGGAATTTTAATAATTATATTATTATTTATCTTAATAGGTGACTCGGGTATTGGAGGGGACCTACCTGAAGATTACTACGATTAAATAGAATGGGCAGGTGAGTGACTCAGTCTTATTACATTGGTTGTGCTTGTACTAGTAGTGAACCTTAAATAAAAAGATAATCAAAATTGGTGATCTGTTTTGTGAAAGTGTGCATTGTATTCTATTGATTGCCATGTCACTCTAAAATAAGTGATAACAAAAGTGCGTGTATCTTGATAATGTATGTAGTATCTAGTTGAATGTCTGTATTGCTTGATCACCCCTAAATTGACTAAAAACTATTGGTACCATAATGTAAATAAATCATGCATTACATATTATGCATAAAAAGCATTGAGTAAGTGGTAGCCTACTACGTGTTAGTTCTCGGATCTCTAGTAAGGCTTGAATTATCTAGGCCAGAAGGCTAATAGTTAATTGCAAGATTACTTTTGTTCTGTTAGTACCATAAGAACTACATGGTAAATGAAGGACGCCGCTTATGGTATTACGTGAGAATAACTAACACTTAGTGGAGTTTCTAAAGCTAAACAGGAAATAAATAATGAAACATGATCAGTATAAAGAGATAACTAAATTTGAGATTGTTATTTCCTGAAAGCTTAAGTCTCTCCTGGGTAGGTGGACCATAGATTGTGATCCTTCAACCCCGATGGGAGGGCGTAAATCTTCATCCTGTTTGGATTCCGGTTATCCAAGCTTGTAATGTTCATTTGTGTGATTGCTGCATTTCATATGATTGAATAATAACTTGTATGCTATGTGTAATAAGTTCTGGTTATTCACTGAGCTCGTGTTTTAGCTCACACTCCCACAGTCCTTTCAGGTTCACTTGCGACCGTGGCTCATTACTAGCAGGAGCATGGTCCCGGTAAGAGAATAGAAGCCAGAAGTTTAAAGTTTAGTATAGAATTAGAATATCTATATATGTAGTCTATGATGCATGTAATGTGCATTAGAATCATCAGTTAAGGTTGTAAGGAATTCTGAAGCATATGAGCTGTATATAGTAGTTTGTAATAGAGTTCCTAATTTACATCTTATATATGTTTTGTTTATTCCATCCAAGCAACTAAAAGATCCTGTTTTTGAAAATCATGTCATTCCTAGAAGGTAATCTAATAATGTTAATCGAGTGTTCTTGATTATTATTATTAGAGTACCCTCGGGCGTGACAATAGCAAAATACTAGTATATCCTAGTAACAAGATCTACACATTGTGATGACAAGAATATTATGTTTTAGTGTTTTCCACATCCCTAGCATAAAGCTAATAGAGATTTTTGGTGGAACCACACATGTATAACCTGGTCATTACATATTTCTATAGTGGTAAGGTTAATATCTATTACCTATTTAATGTTTTGGAGAAGGAAACTTAAAGTAAAAAAAATTTGTGTGTGTGTGTTGGGGGGGGGAAGGGAGTTACGCAAGGAGGAGAGAGAGAGGAGAGAAAAAGACTTCCAAAGTTTGATTTGTAAAAAAAAAAGAAAGAAAGTGAAAAAGTGAAAGATGAAAAGAGATTATATAGGAAAATGAATTAAGGTTTTGTGTGATTATTAATAAAAAAAAAAAATGTGGCCTATGGGGCCGGGGGGGGAGGGGGTGGGTGGTGTTGGGAGGGTTCACGCTGGTTCCAAGAGAGGGGAGAGACAGTGTGTGAGTTGAATTTGATTTGTATAATAAAATTCAAACTTAATAAGTAGTTTTAGTACAAAATATATTAGAAACGTAAATTTGTAAGGAAATAATGTAAAATTGTAAGAATAGGTTGTAAGGATGTAAAAATAGGTATGGGTGGTGTATTTGATGAATAGTGTAAAAAAAACAAAAAGTTGATTAGACACTTAAATTATGGTAGTAATGAAAATATGATAAAAAGGTTATAACTGTAACTTTTATAACTCGAAAAATTATATAATTGAAATATTTAGAAATATTATGAAATTACGAATATAACAGTAATAATATCATATAATTAATATCCCGAGCCCTGGGACATGCTTTTCAAGATCTATATTCAGTCGGGCTTGAAATTGGTCGAAAATTCACTAATCGGATATTGTTTAACATTCTAATATTAATACAAACCAATCTACTCTTTCCACTCATATCTCGACTTCTTGGTTTGAGAATCCAGGATTGCCGGATCTAAATTGCTAGGGTCTTCTGAGATTTTGTTGATTTAGGGTTTCCGGTTGACTTTTCGATTTAGAGTCTTACTTCAGAGTTAACTCGTTTTTATTCTCCGGGTTTCCTTCTTGATATTGCCGGACATAGGATTTCTAGGTTCAATTGGTCCAGAGATATTCTTTTAGGATTTCAGTTTCCGGTTTTAAATCTTTCCTGAAATCGAACTTAGGTTTACTAAGAAAACGAGGGTTTACACATTAATCTAGATATTTAATTTAGATGTGACAAGTAGTACAAAGTACTTATGATTCTAGACAGCCTGATGGGGGACATAAAGGTTCAATTCCATATTATTGTGTTGATGAGAACAACAGATCTTCCATCATCAAAAAACCATAAGAAGTAACCTTATTTAAGGTTCATAATCATTATTCGAGCATTGTTATCTTAGTCCATCTATACCATATAGCTCATTATGGCCTATAATCTTGAGCTTCACTTAATACATCTTCTCTCTATTTTAGTGACCATTATGTCAATACTATTCCTCCAATTAGCTACTTGTGGAGTCACTATTTGTGGCCTAAGCTCCTAACTACAGTGTTAATGTCTAAAGTCCTAATAAAAGTATTGCTCTACGAATCGAGACAACCAAGTACCCAACAAAACATTTTATTAGACAAGCTTGCATATTAGTCAGGTTTGTACTTCTTGCTCAAGGACATAACAAACATGCCATTGCCTACCTTAAGTAGTAGAGCTCTCACAATAAAAGTCTTGTGAATATGTTACCTAATGATATCTTATTAGTTTGTGGGTTTATGAGCTCCTATCTTTCATTCTTAATCATGTCCATCCCCTCTTTCAAGGTCGTAACCTATACAACTTATCTTGTTACATCTTCAAAGATTTCTGACTTCATGGCTACAAAGTAGCAAGTTCCTTAAAAATCTAAAAGGTTTTATCTTTCTAGATACTGATTTTGGAGATGAAGTCAATGTTGATGTTGGCGTTATAGGTGTACTAAGAGACCTCTCTTTTTCGTGATTGGATTCTATTGAGCTCTTCATTCTTAGCATTGCTATCCTCTACTTCTCCACTTCTATTTTGTAGTAGCACTACATTGGGAAATTTTTTTGTTTCTACATCTATACTTTGGCAATTTCCTTTCCATGTCTCCTTTATCATATATAGTGCAAGGGTCTCCTCTGAATGGTATAGAGCACCTACTTTCCATCATTTATCTAACATTGAGTCAATTTGTTGCCAAACTTTATACAGACGAGATATCTTAGATTAGACGCTTACCTTTCTTTGTCTTGATGGCAATGATGTTTTTTTCCTTCAACAACCTCTATAGTACCATTGCCAAGCCTTACTTTGAAATTGACAAAGTTTCTATGTCTTGATAAATATTTTTTTTTTATCATGTGGCTACTACAACCACCATCTAAATACCATGTGTCTCCTTTTGCCTCGCTAGTAGAAAGACAAGCATAAAATAGGTAATCATCTTTCTCCTAACTGTAGTTGGCTTGATACTCCCTTGAGATGACAATATGATATTTTGGTATTCATGTGTATCTACAATCTTTTCTATTGATGATTGGTTGTGTTACAAATTCAACATCACGAATAATTTCTTTTTTCTCCTCCATTTCCTTTATTTACGAGCTATCTTTCTTCATTTCTCCTTTCCCCCTATTCATATATATGACTTAAAACTTAATTTGGATTAAAAGGCATTCTCTAATATAGTGTTGTTATGTCTATTAAAGCTCCTTTCATATGCCTTTAGAGAACAAATTAACTTGATAACTTATAAGGTAGATTGATCCTTTATTTTCTCAATAATAGCAACAATTGAGTCATATTTTTCTAGTAAGGCGATTAATATTTTTTTCTACTACCCTTTTATTGGTTATAGTTTCTTTATAGTCTTTCATTTGAGTCACAATTTTGATGACTTCAATATATAATCCTTTACAGCCTTAGAATTTCACATCTTAATATTTTCAAAATTTCATCTCAAGGTTTGAATTTTAATAAGACATACCTTTTCACTTCCTTGAAACTAATCCTTCAGTGTATCCCATGCCTACCTTACACTTTTATCTCCACTAATTCTTGGAAAAATTGGATTTGTTAAATTCAATTAGGTATCCAATAATGTCTTCCAATATTTTTCTTTAGTGACTTTATATCTATCTAATTCTGCCTTTGATAGATCATAATGATTTTTAGGCATGGTAACACCATTTTCTATGATGTCTCGTAGCCCTTGAAATAAAAAGTGTACTTACATAGATGGACCAATAATAATAGTTTTCCTTAAAAAAAAATCAGATGTGGAGTTTGGTTGTCAAGTATAGTGGTTGCTATGATTTAGAAAAAATATTTGATATAATACTCCCAATAGATGACCGGATGAGGCTCTAATACCATTAATAGTATTTGATTGAAAATAAATAGAAAATGTAAAGATGGTATTTGTTAGAAAGACACAGAAGTAGAAAATGATTTATAGAAATTGATAGAAAAGAGAAGTATAGTGTGTTTCTTAATTTTTGCTTCATTACAAATGAGTGGGGAATGCTTACCTATAACCTTTCTCCTGTTTATTGGATGGTTAGGATTCAAATAATCTAATGGTTTAATACATTGTCTAGAAAAGGTTATAACTCATTGTCTAAAAAAGGAAAAGTATAGTGTGTTTCTTGATTTTTGTTCGATTACAAATGAGTAGGGAATGCTTACTTTCTCCTAGATGGTTAGGATTGACATAATCTAATGGTTATAATACATTATCTAGAATAATTCATCTACCATCTAGAATATTATTGATTGATTGTCTAGATATACATGTAGAATAACCTCTAAGGTTTGTTGAAGTCCTTAAATTGAAGAAAGTACCATATGATTTGAATCAAGCGCCACAAGCCTTAATTAGTATAATAAGGAGCTTACTCTTTACATCAAACCCCAAGATAGTGATACTTATTGTAAATATGTGGGCCCTTAAATTTGTGTGCGGAAGTTGACATAGATTTGGGGAGCTTACTCTCTACATCAAAACCTAAAATAATGATGCTCTTATTATAAGTACATAGGCCTCTAGATATATGTGTGGGAGACACCACAGATCCAAGCACTTTATATTAAGTGGATCCATTTCATTTCGTATCAAAAAAAGAAATAAAATATAACAGTTAATTTTTATATTATTTTATTGGATGGTTACTTGTTTCTTTGTCTCTTCTCCTAATGCCTGCTTTGCCTTTTCTCCTAATAATGCTCGACTTCCCCTCTCTCCTACCTTTTTATTTTTTATTTTATTATTTTCCTTCGTAATATCGGTACATCATATGCTAGTGTTATAGTAATTCAACCTTTTGCTGATCTTATATTTATATTTATTGGCTCATCCATTAATTACTCTCCATATTTTTAATGGATGATGTTTGTAATAATTTCCACAAAAAAAAGGTTCAATTAAATATGGTATTTAATTATTTTAACATTTTCAGTTAAAAAAAATTATATCTAAAAAATGTAATTAAGTAGGACATATAAGAATGTTATATTATATATAAAACATAAAATACGAAACTTTAATTATGTTATTTATATTTATAATCATTGACAGTCTTGTGGATGAGTTTGGTGCCTTTGTCAAATGCGTTAAATGAATAAATAATGCAAAGTACAAGTCCCAGTCCCATTGACACAGTCTCTGATTTTTCCCTCCGATAGTGACACATGAGTTTTTCATTTGAAATATAAACATAGGTGTCGTGCATGCATGAGTAGTCCTAAAATTCTCTAGTATCAATCAATCAATCCTGTTTCAGCACAAGATTCGTCTCTCTCCCCGCACTCTCTCTCTCTCTGCCAAGTGCTAGCTAAACTATCATTTCTCCTGCTTGACTCTCTCACCACCGCTCTCCGATGGCTGCCACCACCACCACTCCTCCACTCAAAATCATCGCAGCAGCCGATCCATTTGGCCCGCCACTAAAACGCCTTAGTCTCTCACCTCCGCTCCCTCCAAATTGAAGTCGAAGACCTCGGCACAGGGCCATACTACTCCATCTCCGCCGAGTCGGCCGCCGCATCTCCACCGCCTCTTCTTCCACCTCCAACCTCCGCGGCCTCGTCTCCTGCGGCACCGGCTATGGCGTCTCCGTATTCGCCAACAAGTTCCCCGTGTTCGCTACCACCTGTCTCTCCGTTGCCGATGCACTTAACGCAAGGTCGATTAATAAATTCGAACGTCCTAGCCATGTCCGGGCGTCGACGCCGGTTTGATAAGGCTATCGAAATACTCGACACGTGGCTTAAGACTTCTTAAAGCACCTTGTCCTGCTCGGATAATAAACCCTGGCCTGAGGATGTCCAGCAGTTCCTCGATAATGCGGAGACTAAAATGCCAGATTCGGTATGATATCGAATCTTGAGAACATGGAGTTATGTTTCCCGATTGGGGATAGAAGTTCTTCTGTCTCCATTATATATCACCATCTGTTCGATTGGGGAAAAGCAATCGAAAGGAATAGAAATCCAATTCTTAAGAAATGGAATAGTTACCATTCCTTATAGTTCATTTGTAGAAGTAGATAGATTGAAAATATGGCTAATAAAATTAAAGAATAGCTATTCCCTACTCCAGTAAAGAACCATGATTCAGCATTTTTACAGGAACTGCAATTCTGCGGAGTATCGGGATCAAGTTAATTACCAAAAACCTTGATTTATGCTTACAAATGAATTGCATGTAGGTCATGTGATATGGATATGAACATGTAATTTCTATCTATGTAATTTTGTCCATCATGGAAACTGCATGTAAACATGAGATTTTAAAGAGCATTTTGGGTTTTTATTTATTCAAAGTGTATTTCGGTAATTATCTTAAATTAAAGCCTATTTCAATAATTTATATAAATAGGGTACAAAAAATTAAAATAGCAATTCTGCCAACTAAATATAAGAAGAAGGATTTGCACCCGCAGAGGGAATAGCTATTCTATTTCAGTTAATTATTCCAACCAAACGTGCCATAATAGCTTTTGACTAGTGAAATTCCATTGTTGAATTTGAATCAAATTAAATATATGTCCCCTACGATAGGAGATTTTAATGTTAATTAAAGGACTTCTATGATACCGTGATGAGATGAGACTATCTAATCAATTATTCAATATAGTAATTAGGATATTAACTATTTAGTAATTTGATTACAGTTGAGTATGATATGAGCTGTTGGATAGTGACGGGACCAGCTCTGTCAAAATTAATTATGAACCATAAAATTTTCCTTATTTAAAATCGTGTATTTGTCCTCTTTGCTATCGCCCATCAATCATAAACTTTTGCATATGCTTGAAAAAAGCAAGCAAATAACTCTTCAAATGTTATTGCACTAAACATTTTGTCAGAGGGGATATGCTAAGTAGAGACATGAAAATTTGATCTGTTGAAATACTATTGGGATTACATATAATGAATTCAAGATAGCATTTCATGTTATCTTCTATTATATTTCAAATCATATTTGTATCGATGGTATCACATATTGAAGAAATGTATAATGCAATCAGGTCTGTAACTGGGTAAATGGATCAAATAGGATATTAATTTTGATCTTCAAAGAAGTAGGTTGAGATAGTTATTGTGGCCTTTTGAGTTGGTACCATAGAGTTTAGTTGATGGATTCATCTGGTCTATTTATAAAGTTGGAAACCCTCATCGGATAAAATTAGATGTTAGAGACTATATTGGTGTTCTCTGAACATCAAATCATTTATTCATATTGATGCCCATTTCAATGTCTGCTGACTCTGCTTTGTTGTGATTATTTTAATTTGTTTCTAATTCCATAGACTAAAATGCAGGTAAGAATGCTGCGTCAAAGTCACAATCAGATCAAGTTACAAACAATGTTGCAGATTCATGTGCTATCTGTTGTTTAGTAAAGAATAGGGAGTTCACGCCGACAGATATCATGCCAGGTGGGATGATGAAGATTGTTAGGGAGACTCCAACAAGTGCAATAGTCCGGTTTAAAGCAGGGAGTGTGGAACCCGCACATCACCATACTTTTGGGCATGATTTGGTGGTGATGGAAGGAAAGAAGAGGGTATGGAATCTGACCAAGAACGAGAAGTACGATTTGGAGGTTGGTGATTATCTGTTTACACCAGCAGGAGATGTGCATAGAGTGAAGTACTTTGAGGACACAGAGCTTTTCATCAAGTGGGACGGGCTCTGGGATTTGTTTCTTGATGAGGATCTGAAACTGCAGACAGTGCTATCGACAAGGAAATAGCCGAGGAAGCTATAAAGAAGAAAACTACTGCTTAGATTACCATGCCATCCCATAGACTAAGCATATAATAATGTATAATTTGGGTAGGCCTATGGGTTGTGAGTCGGAATACTACATGTGTTTTCTAGCTGTTTGTTCTAGGGTGCATTGTCTTTGGATTATGGTAGTTTTCAGTGTCATGGCATTGGCTATTCAAAAGGCTACACCAGGCCAAGAAACCCAACCTAACTGGACGACTTAAAAAAATGATAGGCCAAGCCGAGACATGTCATGTTGTATTGCTCAACTCCTTTTCCCTTGTAGTACCAGTGTCGAAGTCAGACCTTTTCTAGCTGGCTGAAGTGAGAGCGTCAAGTTGAGTCAGCTCAAGATCGATAAACTCCATTATATTTTCAAAGAGACAATTTCAAGGGATCAATTTACGGGTTTAAGGTTGTTTGCTTGAGTTGGTTTATGTCTATTGTAACTTTAATTTGTCTTGTTTCAAGTACAGCAACATAAATAAGAAATCGGTTTCTGTTAATACTACACGGTTCTTCGCATGTTTTTCTTTTGATGCACTGTTGCAATCTTTGGCATTCTAACCTACTCTTTGGTTTATGGGTTATGGTTAGGCAGGAAGCAAACTACCTCAGCGAGTTATGAAAATCCACAAGCTGCTGCAGGGCCTCGTTCTTACTTTACTGAGAGCCAGTATGAGTTTTTTTACTTTTTATTAAGGCAATAGAGAGTTAAGAGTCCAAGAAATAGAAAAAACGAGTATACAATTAGGTGTTGGAATAGGGAGTTGCAAAGTGTTACATTAAATATTCTTCGTACATAACAAAAATGTAGTTAGAGGAGACATAATAATGGTTACACGAAATTGTCCCAACAGGTGAGCCAGTACCGAGTAGCCAGATTGGCTACAGCAACGGATCCTATGGCTCCATAACTCAATCGACTCAGAGGATGACGACCTGGAATAGGTGAGCATTCAAAATGACGATAAGTTAAAATTTCACAACAAACCTGGGGAACCCTTCAACCATTAGACATCGCCTACTATGTGCTCCTATTTCCACTCTTTAATCTAGCCACATGGAAACAAGGCAGCTTGGGAAGGAGAGCTTTCATATATTATATTTAACCTTTTATCATCGGTGATGTGCCAATTATACATCTATGCATTACATAAATTCTATTAGTAAAATATATCACAAAATCGTTTTATCTCTCGTATTAATTCCATTTAAACCCTTACATTGCTAAGTTAATTCCATTTGACAATAGTTGAAATGAATGCAATATTGTCAAAACTGGACCGGTATTTAATTTGAATATGATAGGAGGCCAAATGTGGTGGTTGAGGGATTGAACTACGGTCAATAAGAAGTGAAAAAAATATAAGATGTATTTTGATTATAAAAGATAAATGTATATAACATCACTCAATTAAATCTATATTTTAATTAAATCAATTAATTAGCTATTAAATCTATGTAAGGTATATATCTTAAAAAAAGAAGAAAATATAATATAATGCTTATATTTTATGAAAATATATTCAAATTTTTACTAAGATTTTTTTTTTTAAGCTGGGTCAACTAGTTGAGGTCTCCCGATTCTACCCAATCCAATCACCTAGGCTAACTGAGTCAATGCAAATCTAGGCCAAATGCGCAAACTGGCTCAACCTTTTGGTTGATTCCAGTGGAACCAATCGGGTAAATTTGGGTGTCACGACCCGCCACATCAAGCTCTACCACAGCGAGGGGATGCCCCTATTCGTTAGGCTACCCTGGATAGGGATTGTGATGCCAGGTACGCTGCCCTTCTAGTGCATCCTCAAGCACAATTAGGACACATGAGGTACTGTGTAACGACTCGAAACCTACCCACTAAGGTATTGTCCGCTTTAGTCATATACAGCAGGTTTTATCCTTTTGGTGCTAGCGCTTCCCATGGGGCACCAATCCTCGGATTGCTCTGCCTAGAGCTCGCTTAACTTTGGAGTTCTAATAAACTCCAAGTCATTACATCAAAAAAGCATCTCTGTAATTAGAGTTCCACCATCTATATTTGAGGGTATTACACTGGGTCTAATAACATTTGATAATTGCATACCCCCTACACTCCCACCCCCCCCCCCCCCCCCCCCCCCCCCCCTTTTTTTTTATTTTTTTTGGCCAAATTGATAATTGCATACTTACATTATCTAAATTTTAGCAATGTAGTAATTTATTAAATTAAATTCGAGCATCATGATATTTTTCTTAACGGGCTTGCTCCATTAAGCATAAATATCAATAGTCATGGAATTGAATTTAGATATAAATATTATTTTAATGAAAATAAAAATAAGTTTAAAAATAGATTGAACCAAAATTAACTTGATTGACTCAAACCCTCGAATAACTGCTCTAAATTTCTTCGATCTTAAAGTTCTAAACCTACTTGAATTAAAAAAAAAAAAAAAAAACTCAATCCTAAAATCTTAGACTAAATACAACCCAATACTATATCATTTTGATTCATTATTTACAATCCCATAATATACAACCATCGTTGCTTATCCATTACCGGCACATTTGGTTCATTGTAATGGAATCGTTATTCCACATTTATTACCACAAATATCTATTCCTTCGTTTGGTATGCGAAAAAATTCTATCAAATGAATATTTATTCTATATAATATAGAATAGATAATGAATTATCATTCATTAATTTTACTTGAGGAATGACTATTCCTGACCAAAAAAGTATATTTTATTTTAAAAATATCCTCATGAAAAAATAAGAAATTTCAATTTTTTTTCAGTCTCGTTCCATCCTAATAAACCAAACATGCCGTAAAAGTAATAAAAAACAAGATCCTATCAACAAAATTTGGCAGATAAAACGCATCCCACCACTGAGAAGTAGTAATCTCAATTTCTTATATGTCTTTTTTTTTTCTCCTTTTTCTCTCCAAAGCAATGTTTGATGGAAGCGATTCTCAAACTTTTACCCCATCTTTGTAGTAAACAAAGATTTCAATGTTAATAAATAATTATCCTAACAATGTCAAAGATGTTTTAATTACTAAAAAGGTTTTAACGTTAAGTAGTAGTAACAACATCATTTTCAACAAAGTAGAAATAACCATGCATACAAGATGACCACTAAGGTTAATAGAGACAAGTTATTGTAAAACCAATAATAAGTTTGGAATGAGAGAAAATGGCACAAAGCATCTGCCCATCTGGTCTCCTTCCTCAGTGTTTGACGAAAGTCGCCATGGTCGTTGTCGCCACCATGGTCTTCGTCAACTAAAATAAAATTTCATCTGAAAATACTTACCTTGAATGTAACATCCTCCCCGTTGATTATCTTAGATGCAAATATCTCCTACCTTCAAATTGTTATCCCTCAAGAATCGATCCAAATTAGACAACACACAGCTCTTGCGATACACATTGAACTTTGCAATCCATGCTTTGCTGGATGATTGAAGCTTAACAATTTGATTATTTTTTATGCTTTTTCTTAAACAACATGGCACATTTAGCACATAAATTGTGTGCATAAGCAACCGGTTATTTCAACATAAAGGACAAAGATGGTATCATACTGTTGAAAGATGGAAAAATAAAGGGTTGATGTTAAGAATAGTATCCGAACTTTGATAAAATATATAATCAAATACCTGAACTTCGAAATAGATCAATTTTGTACCTAAAACAACTTTCTGTGCACACTATCAATATCATCAAATTCTTTCAAGTACCAAATTGATCAATTTTAAAGTTTTTTAGATACTAAATAAATAAATTTTAAAGTTTAAATATTAAATTGGTTGATTTTAAATAAATACCTAATTGAATATTTTGCTAAAATTGAGGTATCATTTATGATATTATCCTAAAAATAAAATATATAGTTCTACATGAAATACTGAGGGACAAACTAACTAAAATATAAATAATAAGATTATAAATATGAACTGGCTTAGGCCTCACAAAATATATGCATGAAATCAAAATTTCACAGGGGCATACCAAGTGTCGATTGTTGATGTATGCTGGCCTCATAACAACTCTATATTGACGATATTTCAAGGTGAAATTTTTTGCAGCTGCAGCAAAATTGAGACATTTATGATTTTGTCTAGGAAGTTTGAGTTTTTGCTGCTTTATTACAAGTCCTCTGTCCGCATTTTTAGCTTCATTGTTCTGTTTCACGAAACCTGCATTGATCAAAATAAGGAAAATCTATGCATCAAATCCATCTTCCAAAGTATATCCGCTTGTTTACTTCGCTGTAATTGCAATTGTATTACAGCCTTATTCCTTACGAATAGCTAATACAACGTTTAGTCCATTGAAAAGCGATTCCATAATGAATCTCTATTACGCAAAATATTCAATAGCCATTCTTTATTCAAACATATGAATACCAATTCAATGCTGGAATTATCTTTTTTTCAAAATACCACCATTTAAATAAAAAATTAATAAACAGTTCTATTTCATTCCTTCGTAATAAGAATTCCATTACAACCTTATGCATTTAACGAAGTGAACAGGCCAAAGTGTTGGGAGTTTCCTCCTTGAAAAGCAATTCAAAGATGATCATCATAATTAGCAACATCAGTTGCATTTTGCTTCACATCAACATCAATTACTTCACATCTGGGGAAATTGGTTTCACAAACTCCTCCTATATCATGAGTGAATCCAAATTCCTTTTCACAGCAATTTGTTCCGTATATCTGAGCAAGCAAGAGCCCAGCTTCTAAAAATTAGGAAGTCTCCCATCTCCAAGGAATTATCTTCCACAAACTCTTTCCATCCATTTTATAAAACCAGCCATTGAATCTGCTTATCTCAACACTCCTGCGTCTACCTATGAAATTTCTTATTGAATATTTTTTAGGAAACACTGCTTCCAATCCATCAAGACTTTTCACAAAAGATGATGGAATTTTCTGATGCAAAAAAAGTAAAGTAGGTAATTTTGTCCATTCCTTTTTCTAATATTGCAAGTACATTTGCAGAAAGAACAGCCAAGCATAAATGTATATCATATACTAATCTTAAAACCAGTTATTATGAATTGGTGGCTGATGAGAAAACCTTTAATCGTACCAACAAAGCACGTGAATTGATTAGTTTTGTGGAGCTACCAATAAAACATATGAATTTTTTTATAAAAATTATGCACTAATGTTACTGTTTGTCTAAAAAATACATTATTACTCATCTTCCCGGATTAATTCCATTTGGTCTTTTCTCCGTAGGCGATGGGCAATAGAGGCGATTAATCCCTACGGAAAACATGATTTTAAAATTAGGGAAGATTAATTTTATTTAAAAGAAAAATCGTTTTTCTCAGTTTTTTCATCAACTATTTCCGTAATTATTAACTAACTCCTCGTCATAGTTAGCCATGTTAAAATGGAAAAATAATAGGTAAAATGCACTACTAACCATAAATGCTTAAGAACATCGTGATAATATTTAACAATATTAAAATTTAATTTTAAACAAGCACACCCACCATCACATGAACTTCCACACTAAGTATATTTATTAGTATGTCATAAGATTCATGTATAGAAGAACAGCAATAAATGACATACGAAGGAAAGTACACATTTATTGACAACATAGAAAGGCGAATAAGGTTAAAGTGTAAACATATGCTGGAGAGCGAACACAATCCTTAACCAAACATTAGGGTTGGGTAAAAAAACCAACCGATCCGAACCAATCCAAATTGAAAAAAATGGTTTTTTTAATAATTTAGTTTAAAAATTTTCCAATCCGAACGAATCCGTAAATTTATGATTTGATTTGAAAGGTAAACCAAATCAATCCGTAAAATCGAACTAAACCGTTTTAGAAAAATATAATAATATTTTACTATATGCTTATATGATTTAATTTAATATTATTATTTTGTGAATATTGATTAAAATCAACATGTTCATTTTTAATTTGTTTTTTAGGCTCATGATATGTATTTTCTTGTTGATGATAAACCATTATTTTTTTTAATAACTTTTAATCTTATAAAGTATGAAATTTATTTATTCAGTTATAAACTCTTATTATATATTAATTGTTTAATATATTTTTGTTAGTAGATCATTTTATTCGTTGATGAATTTTGTTGATAGATTATTTTTTATTTTTGCTAAATTTATTGATAGATGATTAACTTGATGGTTCTATTAAAAATTATAAATTATGACTTACTATGTATTGGTTGATCAATGTATTTAGAGAACTATAGACTAAAAGTATGATGAATTCATAAAGAATTTTGTCATGGTTTATAACATAAACATTGTAAAATGGTATAAATATTTAAATATCTACACAAATGTAAAAAAAAACTTGAATAAAGAAAATTCTTAGTTAGATTTTGATTTAATCCATAATCCAAACCGTTATTTAATGATTTAAAAACTTTCTAATCCGAACCAAACCTTTACTTAAGGTTTGGTTTGGGATGAAAAAAAAAAACCA
The DNA here is from genome assembly GCA_024138025.1 of Combretum micranthum. Classification (NCBI taxonomy): domain Eukaryota; kingdom Viridiplantae; phylum Streptophyta; class Magnoliopsida; order Myrtales; family Combretaceae; genus Combretum; species Combretum micranthum. Next base: position 99,664 of record JAMXBD010002343.1, on the reverse strand, counting down.
AACCGTAAGTTATGATTTGGTTTAGTTTTAAGAAAAGCTGAACCAAACCGATCCGTGCCCACCCCTACCAAACACAACACATGAAAAAGTTAAAAAAAGAAAGGGAGGGATAACCAATTGGGTGGTGAAGTCACCCATCAAGACCTTGAGAAAGGAAGGTTTGTTTCTTGGTAAAGAGGGCTCTTCCATCCTTGCTTGGAGTTTAGGGTCAAGTACTTCGGGGAAGCTAAGGTTATCTTAGTACTAAGTGCACGGCAACAAAGAGGTGGTACTGTCCATTTTGGGAGAAGTGTAACTAGATTAGTTTGAGTATACAATATGGTACGAGAATGGAGATGAAAAAGAAGTTAGGGTTTTTCGAAGGAGAAGATAGGGTTCAAAAAAAAGAAAGGAAATCCGTGGAAGTGATTGGGTTAAAGAAGTGAAGTGAAGTGTTCGAGTCAAAGGAAGTCAAATGAAGTCACGTGAGGAATCGGTGGAAGTCAGGAACAAGCTTTTTTTCATATGGACTGAGTAATATTAACGGGCTGGATTTGTAGGAAGAACATATGTTCATGGATCTGAATAATTAATTACATATGGGCTGGTTTATCAATTAGGCTTAATGATATTATGTAGTATTATTTTTATTTTAACAGAATTAACGATGTGGCATAACAAACTCATCATTATATTCTGTAGCACGTTATAGGATCCTCTAGCTATTATTACAGTACGAGCAAATATCTTTGTATATCACCATGGTGATATGGAAAGGATATAAGAAGGAAATTACAAAAACAATTTACTCTAAATATTACTTGCATTTGAGCTTAGTTGTATTCGGCTAATTTTATATTTACATTCTTGATTCAATTAGTTCATCGCTTAGCAATTGGTATCAGAGCCAGCCATGATGGAGACGTAAGAATCCAAGCGGATGGAGAATGCCATGAAAGCTATGTTTAAGGAACAACTGGAACGTCAAGATGCTGTCCTTAAGGAGCAAGCTGCTCACTAGAATGAATGGATCAAAATGTTTTCTAAAACCCTACAAAATCAGCAAAAGATAATAGAGAAACAGAATCAAACAATTGAATCATTTAAACAACAAATAATGGGAAAAGGCATGGTGATGAACCAATCTGCAACTAAGGATGTCACGGGTCAGGAGAGCATTTTGACTACTGGATATAACCTTGGCACGGGAAATTCAAATAGCAATTCAGCAAATTATCATGTACCAGCTAGGAACACTAAGATTGAATTTCCAGCATTTAATGGTAAAGGTTTTAGGAACTGGGTATCCAAAGCTGAGCAATTCTTTACTTTAGATGATACTCCCGATGATCTTAAGGTTAAGATTGCTACTATGCACCTTGATGACAAACCCTATTAGTGGTATAATGCATGTGTTAAAACTCATACTGAAATCACTTCTCTAACATGGGATGAATTCACCAAAATTTTAAATGCAAGATTCAATGAAAGAGGGTTGGAAGACCCTATGTCTGAATTGAAAGAGCTTCAACAAGTTATCCCTTTACAAGATTATAATGATGAATCTATGTACCTATCCACACAAGTCTAATTATCTTAATTACATCTTGTCAGTTACTACCTTAGTGGATTGAAACCTGAGATTCAGTATCCTATCTGGATGTTCCAGCCAAAATCACTTACACAAGCCTTAACCCTAGCCAAATTATAGGAGGTCACTCTTTTATCCTCAAAACATAATTTGAAATCATTCAAGGGACAATTCAACAATAGTAACCAAAATTTCCGCTACAATTCATTACAATATTCAACCAACACCTCAAATTTCTCAAACAAACCAAACACAACCCTATACAATACCCCAAGTCCAAACATTCCCCAAACTTAAACACAAAACCACCCATCACCACCAAACTAAACACTAACCACTATAATTGATCCACTAAGTGACTGACCCCTGAAAGCTTGAAGAGAAAAGATGAAAGAAAACCTATTTTGGTGCGACAAATCTTTTGGACTTGGTCATCATTGTAAAAGCAAGAGGTTGAATCTTCTAATGGTGGAACAAGATGATGATACTAGCATGGAGGAAGGGAGTGAGGAGTGTATTAATGAATTAGGAGTAAGCTTATCTCAACTGCAGTTAAATGCACTAGGAGGAGAGGGTGATACTATGGGGCACTATATATGGGTTACAGGGAATCCTAAGATGAAAAATTTGAATATATTGATTGACACAGGTAGTTCATTGAATTTTATGGATGCTAAACTAGCCAAGAAGCTCAATTATACTCAATCAAATTCTGCTCCAATTTCAGTCATATTAGCTTATGGAAGTAGATTACAGAGTACCCAGATGGTGTGAGTTTCAATGGAAAATGCAAGGCATTATTTTTCAGTCAGACTTTTATACTATTCCTTTGAATTCATGCAAGTTGATTTGGGAATGCCTTGGTTAGTTACATTGGGAATGATAAACTGGAATTTCAAGATGTTGAGTGTGACTTTTGAATGGCAAGGACAGAAGTGTACATTGAGAGGAGAGCAAGAGAGGCTAACAACCATTTTAGGGACGGCATTAAATTCCTTACTGAGTACATCAACTAAAGATGTGGAAATTTAATGTTGGATGATTTCCAATTTGGTGGACTCATCAAAATTTTATCCTTAATCACTACATCCTTCAGTGATTGACTTGTTGAAAGAGTTTCATGATCTTTTTGAGGAACCAGTAACACTACACCTGATAGGTCTTGTAATCACGGGTACATTTTGACTAATGGTTCCCAACCAGTCAACTTAAGACCCTATAGGTACTTAGCCATACAGAAGACAGTCCTGGAAGACATGGTTAAGGAAATGCTACACAGTGGGGTTATTAGACCGACCCATAGTCCATATGCTTCACCAGTGGTCTTGGTAAAGAAGAAAGACAATTCTTGGCGGATGTGTGTTGACTATAGAGAGCTTAATAGACAAATAATGAAAGACAGATTTCCAATTCCAATAATTGAAGATTTGTTTGATGAACTCTACGAGGCTAAATACTTCAGCAAACTAGACCTGAGATCAAGGTACCATCAAGTGTTGATGCACCTTAGAGATGTTTACAAAATAGCTTTCCACATGCATGAAGGGCACTATGAATTCCTTGTTATGCCGTTTGGCATAACAAATGCCCCGTTCACTTTTCAGGGATTGATGAATGAAGTATTTCGGCCTCATTTGCGTAAGTTTGTATTAGTATTTTTTGATGATATACTCATCTACAGTAATACTATGGAACAACATATAGACCATTTGATAATAGTTTTGGCCTTTTGAGGAAGGAACAACTATTTCTTAAAGGAAGCAAATACGTATTATGTGTCCAACATATTGATTACTTGGGACACATTATAACGTAGGAGGAGTGTCTACAGATCCAAGGAAAATTGAAGCAGCAGAACAGTGGCCTGTTCACAAAATTTGCGTAAACTGCGAGGATTTTGGGTTTGGTAGGGTACTATAGGCGTTCACACATGGTTTGGTGCTATTTCTGTCCACTAACTCAGTTACTTAAGAAGGACCAATTCTATTAGGGAGACAAGGCTTAAGAGTCATTTAACATGTTAAAGAAAATGTTGGTAAATTCACAGTTTTGAAGTTACTAGATTATAATAAGAAGTTTGTTATAAAGACAGATGCGAGTGGAGACAAAATGGGGGCTGTCTTGATGCAAGATAAACAGCCTATTGTTTTCATTGGCAAAACGTTGGCTCAAAACATAGGGGCATGTCAGCATACAAAAAAGAACTCCTAGCTTTGGTTTATGCCATTGATAAATGGCAACATTACTTGATGGGAAGGAGCTTTGTAATCAAAACTGATCATCAAAGTCTAAAGTACTTCTAGAGAAGAGATTAGTGACTCCCAGTCAACAAAAGTGGTTGACTAAATTACTTGATCTTGATTATGAAATTGAGTATAAGAGTGGAAGTTCAAATGTAGTAGCTGATTCACTCTCCATAAGGAATACTAATCAACTAAATCAATTGCAAATACATTTGATTATATCAGACATACCTACAGGAAATTAAAGCCAGCTGGGTCTTAAAGGGTGGTTATGAGGAAGTCATTGCCAAACTTAAGAGTGGAGAAGATGTGAGACAATTCACTTATGAAGGAGAAATATTAAGAAGGAGAGGCAAAATTGTTGTAGGACTAGCAGTTGATCTAAGGAAGAAGCTTCTCACATTGTATCATGGCAGATCATTGGGTGGCCATTTAGGGGTTCAAGCTACCTACAAGAGGCTATCACTAGTATTTTATTGGCTAAGATGGAAAGGGAAGTAAGACAGCTAGTTCGAGAATGAGATGTATGCCAATTTTAAATTTGAAAAATGTAGCTACTCTAGGATTACTTTCTCCTTTAAGTATTCCTGAGGAGTGTTGGCAAAGTGTTAGCATGTACTTTGTGGAGGGTTTACCCAAGTCACAAGGGAAAGAGGTAATCATGGTAATTGTGGATAGGCTTAGCAAGTATGGCCATTTTATAGCATTGCTATACCCTTACAATGCAGCCACAGTATCTCAAGCCTATCTAGACAATGTGTTCAAATTACATGGCATGCCTGAGACAATAATCTGTTACAGAGATCCAATTTTTATAAGCTCATTTTTGGAAGGAGTTTTTTAGATTACAATCAATGGAGTTTAATATGTCAACCGCCTACCATCCCCAAATGGATGGGCAAACGAAAGTAGTACACAAACGCTTGGAATGTTATCTAAGGTGTGTTATAAGAGAACAACCTAAACAATGGAGTCGATTTCTTTCCTTGGCTAAGTGGTGGTATAACACCAACTATCACTCTAGTACTAAATCAACTCCATTTGAAGTTCTCTACGGGTATCAACCTCCTTTGCACATACCTTATGTCCTCGGTGACTCGAGAAACACATCGATTGACACTATGTTAACTAAGAGAGAAGATAGGCTTAAACTACTCCAATTCTATCTACGATGAGCTCAATAGCTGATGAAACAAGTCAAGGATAGGAAGAGAAGTGATCGAGAGTTTCATAATGGGGATCTGGTCTTACTTAAGCTATAACCTATAAGCAGCACTCTTTGAGGCATTCTAGGGTTCATAAATTGCTACATAAGTACTACGGACCATATAAAATAATAAGGAAAGTTGGAGAGGTGGCTTACCAGTTAGATCCGCCACCAGAAGCTGCCATCTACCGTACTTTCCATATGTCCCAGCTCAAGAAATACCACGGGCCCAGATCTGATGTATCCTAACAGCTACATGTTAACAACAATGAAGAACTCAAGTTAGTACCTGAAGCCATCCTCGGAAGGAAGATGATTAAGAAGGGAACCATGCAGAGACAATGATATTTATCTCCTATAAGGGCCGTGCTCCCTCTAAAGCACTTGGGAGTCCTACAACGACATCATGATGAGATATCTTAATCTTCCTTTGTGGACAAGGGTTTCGAAGTAGAGGGGAATGCAATATGGTATGAGAACGGAGATGAGAAGAAGTTAGGGTTTTCGAAGGAGAAGACAGGGTTTGAAAAAAAGAAAGGAAATTTGTGAAAGTGATTGAGTTAAAGAAGTGAAGTGAAGTGTTTGAGTCAAAGGAAGTCAGATGAAGTCATGTGCGGAATTGGTGGAAGTCAGGAACAAGTTTTTTTTCATATAGGCTGAGTAATATTAATAGGCTAGATTTTTGGGAAGAACATATGTTCATGGATCTGAATAATTAATTACATATGGGCTGGGTTTATCAATTAGGCTTAATGATATTATGTAGTATTTTTTTATTTTAACAGAATTAGTGATGTGGCTAACAAACTCATCATTATTCTGTAGCACATTATAGGATCCTTAGCTATTATTACATACAAGCAAATATCTCTTTATATATATCACCATAGGTGATATGGAAAGGATATAAGAAGGAAATTACAAAAACAATTTACTCTAAATATTACTTGCGTTCGAGCTTGGCTGTATTCGGCTAATTTTATATGTATATTCTTGATTCAATTAGTTCATCGCTTAGCTGAGTATGGTCAGTTGGTCTCGATTTGTAAAATACTCTCGTTCTATGAATTCATTTATTGTTTAATATTGCTATCCGAGGCTTTTAGTGTTTGTATTAACACCGTGATTGGCAAATTTTCACTAAAATGCAATTGCAGCTTAAAAAGGGAGAAAGCAAAATTGAAGGAAATGGGCCTTTTCCTTATTTAGTTAATATGAAGTTAGAAGTTCTATGCTCTCGTTATTTTTTTAGGAGGATTTTTTTATTATTATTTTACAGTTTGAATTCATATCTATACTTAATAATTATTATATTTATTTTAAGTTCTTGATGATAAACTGCTCGATTTGTTAAGAGGATCTTAGAAGTTCCTATACAAAGAAATGAAATGAAATATGGACCAATGTCACGAACAGTATTTAAATTTTTATAAAATATGCAATTAGGTGTTTGAACTTTGAAATTGATTAATTTAGTATTTAAACTTTTGAAATTGATCAATTTAATATATGAACTTTAAATTAATCAATTTAGTACGTGAAATAACTTTTATGCATACCAATAGTACCTCCGTTAAGTTTTGTTAAGTACTAAATTGATCGATTTTAAAGTTTTTCAAATATTAAATTGATCAATTTCAAAATCCAAGTATTAAATTAATCAATTTCAAAGTTAAAGTACCGATTATATATTTTGCTAAACTTCAGGTACCGCTGTAATATTATCCCATGAAATAATGATTTGATTAAAATTTTTTAAGCAAAAAGAAATAAAATAATGATTGCATTATTAGCTTGATTCTCATAAGAGAAACAAAATAAATATTGGGTAAAATCTTTCTATTGATTTCTTCCATTTTTATTCCTCTTTCATACTTTTTTGAACTACCTAAATATGCATCTTTCAACTATTTTCACAACTTTCTTTTGCTTCTATTAATTTCCTCTGGTCCAAACACATTGTACGATTCTTATTTAAACATGATAGACTGAACCCTTCAAATTTTGCTTTTGTTTAATAATATACAAATTTAAACTCTCAAAAGACATACTGGAAAAATCTTTTATTTATTTATTTATTTTTATCTTTTTAACTTTTGTATAAATAGTATAAGCCTTGATCATTCCTCAAATATTTGATTTTATTTCGCAAAATTTTAAAAATGCTGATCTTTTTTCCTTCCCTTTTAAATGACTAGTTGGTTTATGAGGAGATAGTTTTGATAACATTTCATTTAAAAGGGAGAGATAGTCTAGATAATGACACAACCCGAATAACTCCAGAACTAGATCGGACTCACCATGCCATAGGGTGATTCATGGCTCATTCAACTAGCTAATTGTTTTCGTTTTAAATTTTAAAAATAATTAATTTAAAAGATAAAATGAAAAATCATAAAAAATAAATTTAAAATTAATTAAAATAAAATTTAACTTCAAATAAAATTGAGTCTAAGAGTATTAGTTTTTAACCAATTTGTTGAAAGAATTGTTTAAGATGTGCATTCATTTACATACAAGCATATCCTTGTATATGTGAAATTAGCAATTTAAGACTATAAAATACTAAAAGGGTATCACACTGTTAAAATAGTTAAATACGGTTTAAAAAATATATTTTTAAGATTTAGGATGAAGTACCCAATTTCAATTATGATCACAAGCTCTAGAAAGTAAAAAACTTATTCAAAGAAGTAAATCATGGAAAATAATAAAAAGTATGCACTTATGGTCTGCATATCTAAGTGATTATAATAGCAAGTGATCTTGGTTTAGACATTAAGAAATGAACATTTAAAGAACTCTTAGCCATGAACTCATTGAGATTACGAGACCACAATTCTCCTGCTTACATATATGCATCACGTGTTGATAAATTGTGTCAATCTTGTGTCATAGTCCAATTTACATATCTGCGCATGGATGTAATGATGTCCTTGTTACCATATCACTTAAACCAAAATTTGAGATAGAAACACAAAAGCAAACCAAAATTGATTAGATGACCAATACACTGAAGACCTTTTAGAGTAAATACATTAAGTACCAAAGAGAAAACACCAAAAACTTAACAGAAACTCTAAAGTAAACAGAGTTCGAACCTAAAATGTCCAAAATACTATGATACAAACCTCAAATGCCAAAAATTATCGCACCATATATGAAAGTATGTCCAAAAATCTATAAAATGGACTATAAGTCTACAAAAATTGAACTCAAAATGACAAATACATACCCAAATTAAGAAAATAATGGCAAATCGAGATAGTAGCAAAATTAGTAAAATTAAGCTAATGTTTGCCACAGTGAACCCATATTTATAGAGTTTTATTATTATAGGTGACCCTAGGAGGATCTCAAATATCTGGAGGATTCCTATAAGTTATAGCTATTATGGACGTGTCTGTACTTTCGATGATTATTACACTTGCTTATGTTTATAGATAATTGCAATATTATATATGTTATAATTAAATTGATTTATGTGGGAATATGGAAAAGCATGTGTATGATATTTTTTGGTGCTTGTGGCAACGTACTTCAATATAAGTGATAACCAAATTAGGTCTTGTGTTCATTTAATATCGATTTTCGTTGAGTCCGCATAGAATTTGATTGATTGCTTGAAATGGACTATAACTAAAGTTGGTTTTACTAACAAATTGGAGTTCCATATAACGTTGTCAGCATTACATAGCAAGAGGGACATCTCATTAAACAGGATGTAGCTTACTATTCAATGATCTTTCTTCCACATTACACTAAATACTAGGAATGTGTGTAAAGACCCGACATCTCAATTCTCAAATTAAGCACACCAAGTCCCCAACATGTATAACTCTTACGAATTATACGTAAGATTTCTTAAAAGAAGGTGTTTATGTTGAACATTGCTAAACCAATTTTAGAATTTATGAAACCGTTTAGTTAGATTTCTAAATAACTGGATTCGGCAGCGGAAAATCAAATTTTATAAAACAACTTATAAACTTCTACTCCCTACAAAGCAAACAGTTTTTAAGAAACTAACTTTATAAAAACACTTTATGATCTACTCTTACGGGTAGATAATCATTTACAATAATTGGGCATTAACAAGCCCTTAAAAGAAAATACAATTTTAAATATATCCAGTCCTCTTACAAAACAAAACAAAAGAAGAAAAAAATACAAGTAATATCTCGATCCTATCACACTTCACTCATTCTCCCATATCTTCATAATCGCCCAAAACCGGACAAACATCATCACATCAATCATCATCACCATCAACATCAACAAGAACTCATCATCATCAACTTCATCAACATCATCTTATCGACAACAAAACCTAAAAAGAATAACAACAACAAGAATGAGTCGAAGCCAGTACACAGTAACACAATCACACACAGAATGGCACGCAAGCTTAACTAAATGCAATGCATCAATCCACAAGTTATTATCTTTCATTAAAATAAACAAATCAACAATGAGCACTCACACTCCGTAACAAGCCTGGGAATCTAGGGTCTGAGTAACAGCAGCTGCTAAGGGGGTTAATATAGATAGACCGGATATCTATATCTCCTATATCTAACCAATAAAGAATATTAATAGCATCATCTAGGGTTCACACTCTTTTATATACTCCACTTATCTCGGTCTATAACATCAATTAGCTCAACGGTCCCATACCCATGAACTAAAACATATTATTTCCTCCGAGCCTAAGTAGAGAATATACCGATACAGTTAACCCTATTAGCTACCCACTAGCAATAAAAGAAACCACCATATCATTGATGCATCATGGATTTGAGTCATTGCATCATGACAAAGGATTGGGCTAAGTGCCTAAACTACCGTGCCATTGCATCATGACAAGGTTGTCGCTCCCTGGATCCAGATTCAACGACTTAAAGCACAACCAACACTCATCAATTATTAAGCCGAGTTTAAGTTCTTAATCCATATTAGATGCCTATCCTAACATCCAACACGCAAGTTACTGCGTACCTTGAATATAAAATCCAAGCAGAGTCTCAGAAGGAATTTCAGAAGATAATCCAGAAAATAAAATTAGATATCCACTTCTGTTAAGGAAAGAACTCGTATAAAAAACTAAACTAAACTAAACATCCACTTCATCAAAATCATATAAGAACTTAAGCTATTTATCCATTCATCTCAAACTCATTTTATTAAACCCTATTTGATCATACACTAAATAGGAACCCCACTATGGCTGCGAAGATCGCCCACCAAAATATGGACAGTTCTCCTTTGTCTGTCAAAGTAATTCTTTTCACTTTAATTATAGTTTTTATCACAAACATAGCATATATAAAGCATTCATATATAAAAGCATTCATATTCAAAGCAAATAAACATTTGAAACAACATATTCCCATATTAATAAAGATCATCCTAATTCATTCACCTAAGCTAATTATTAGCTATTTAACCCATTTCAGCTTAACCTTATCCAAATTATTTAGAGTTAGTCATTTAATCTAAAACTAGTTCAAGTTGATTAACTTAAGTAATCGAATTCCTTTTAGCTAATTCAAGCTCATTTAGTCAAGTTGAACTTAGATTCATTACTAATTCATTATACATGTAGGACCTATGTCAACTTGAGCTCACATTAACTTAAACTTAGCCAAGTTAATTAACCTTAATCATTTAATTCAAAAACTAAGTCAAAGATGGTTAAACTAACTCAATCTAATTCATTTTAACTCATTCAAGTCTATTTAATCAAGTTGAACTTAAGTTTGTTAGCTAAGCTCATTTAAGTTCAATAGCTAATAATAAGAACAAATAATAAACAAGGTAAAATAATTGAAGAAAAACACCACTTAAAACATACTAAATCTTAAACTTAACATGAAGGAAATTCAATAAAATTCGAATAGATACAATCATCATTTATATACTTACCAAGATCATTTAATCACTAAGTGGTCACAATCATAAAACAAGCAATGAAAATAATATATACAACATAACTACTTTTAGTTTAATACTCATGGAAATTCAATTATTTGATGAATCTACAAATATACTTAAATTATGCTTCATTATATCCCTCAATCATCATTACACATCAAATATCATTAATCTATTTTATTTTAGGTCAAAAAGATCCATTTGTCAAAGTAAACACATATGAAACAATCTATAACAAGTTTTAGCTTAGCTTGAAAAATGTATCAGTTGGAAATAATTAAAATTTAAGCACTGATAATTTTATAATTTGCAAAAACTCAAAACACAAAAGTTGTAGATCTCTTTCTTATCTTTCCAACGCACTTGAATCACCTCAATCAGAGATCAGATGAAAAATTTACGGCTAAAATACGAAGAGGCTGCGAAACTGGGAAAATTTATAAAACCAACGACGGAGTTCAAAGCCGGTGGCGTAACGTTCAAATTTGCCAACGTTAAAGGTCAAGCAATCTTGTCACCATGTGACTCCTCAACACCGCCAAATTCTACACGTATGCCGGCAGCATAAACTTCAATACCGGCAGCGTTGATTGCTAGCGTACATGCAATACGCTACTGTCAAATTTTCCCCTGTTTTCATTTTACGAAAAACATTTGTTCAAAATATTTCAAACTCCTCCAAATTCATTTCAAGCTTCTTAAAACTTGTTATTTGATCTCAATACAATCTAATAAACACAAACTCCTACTTCAATCCATCAAACATCACTATAATAATCATAAACAACTTCAAACCCAATTTCACTATTCATCTTCTTCCTCAATAAACCAACTCCATCAACCATAAAATTTACAAATACAAACTTAAACAACACTTCTTAACTCATGTATAACATTGATACAACATTTAAGTTCTAATTCATAAAGAAAATAACAATTTACAAAGTATACTTAGCTTTAGAGAAGAAAAGAAATTGAAGCTTCATCCTCTAGCTCAGTTTTCTATATCTAGTTCATCTCCTAATCTTGATTCATCCTCTAGTTGGCTTTGATTTTGAGATTTGTTGAAGATTTGAAGAGAAAGAAAGAAAAATGAAGAAGAAAGGGAAAGGGAAGAGAAAGCATTGGTTGAGAAAATAGAAGGAAAGAAAGGGAAAAGTGAGGGAAGAAAGAGGCAGAGGATAGAGAGGTTTAAAAAGAAAAGGATAGGGATTAAAATTAATATAAAGGATTATAGGTATAGTTTTAGAACTATCAGATCAAATATCTATAGTTTCAAGAGTATTTAAAAGTTTGTTTCGGAACCAATATGTTAGAAATTAAGAACTTGCAATAAGAACTTAATTTGAGAATTTATTTTAGATAAAAGATATTTAATTTGAGTTCGGGTTTAAGAATTGATATTTTAAGATAAGCAAATGAACTCAAATTTTACTGAGATTTAGGAATTAGTGTTTAGGCTAAGAATCAAGGATTTAGGAATTCTCTAAACACTTTGATGACATGTTTAGGGAATTTGAAACTCAAATCTTAAACCAACTTAATTATTAGCTAATTAAATTATATCAACTTGTCTATTTAAATCCTATAATTCATTTTAGTCATTTAAATCTATCTAAAACCAATTTCTATTTTAGGTGAAGATTTGAGGTATTTCAATGTGTTAGTTAAATAGTGAAAAGTGTGTCTTATTTTAGGTGTCTTAGGATAGATGGAAGATTATCAAAATTTTCTAAGCTAATCTTGTGAGATGAAAGTTTAAAACTAGATGTTCTTTTAGATCCAAATTCTTTTATGAAAGTTTTTTCTAATGTTGATTACTCAATTTTCTTGCTTTGTAGGGGATTTCAATCATTTGTATTTCTAGTAGATTGCGAATATGAGTTTCTACAATTATTTTGTAACAATAAGATATACATAATATAATGATTAAATATAAGTAAGGAAAAATTAATTACAGTCTTACAAACCATTAACTTGTAATGTCGTTCTTAATTGTGAGTGCACATGAGATAGTACAACTTTAAAATGATTTTAATAATCCATCATTAGAGTTGTTACCCTCTCTAGTAGGAATAAAAAATTTAAAAAGCAACTATTCTATCTCTAATTTAATTACAAATTCAAAAAACTATCCATAAGAAACAAATTATATAAATGCACAATATTACAAATTACATATAGAAGGTATGTATAAGATCTATATATAAAAAAAGATCATATTCATCAAAAATGAAATATATACAATATATACAATGCATATATTAACATATAATGGATTTATTTACTACATATAACATATATATACAACAAATATAGATTGTAGATGAAATATCCTAAATCTTCACCTAACTAAATTAGAAATAGTATAATTGAATAGTATAATAGGTGGTTAATTTTGAATTATAAATAGAAAGTAATATAAAAATTTAACTATGATAATTTGATTAAATCAAGTAAAATAAATTATAAGATATAATTAAATAACTTGGCATAGTCAATTAGCAAGTAGATCAAATTCAAATTGATATTTCAAATATCCCTTTCAAAATTGTTTAATTGTTTCATTTTTCTATTTTGAAGAATTGAATTCATAGTCTTTCCCAACTTTTCAATTTGAACCCCTTTTCTTTAATTTCAATCCTCTAAACTTTTAGATGCGTAATTTAAATGTTTAATAAACTTTTAAACCCTCAAACTTTAGTTAACTATCGTTTTCTAAAATCTCTATAATTTCTGAAATCAATTACTTGTTTAAAAATATCAGTTGTTAAGCCAAACCTAAACTAAATGTCAATTTTCTACAAATTAACTTCTAAACTAGATTTCTAGTACAAGTTAGTAATTTCTATTATATAGAGTCTCAAATTATTTTTTATATTTAATATAATTATTAGAAAGGTTTAAACCTAATAGCTCTATCCTAAAATATCTTTTATCTTTATCCTTTTATTTCTTTTTTCCTTTTTCTTTATGTGCCTTACTTTTTTCCTTCTTCTTTTCCTTTTCTTTCCTTTGTTTTTCTTGGTTGCAACATTCCTCTTCTTCTCCTTCATTTTCTCTTTTCTTTCTTTCATTTAATCACCTCAAACCTCAAGTTCAAGGGATCAAAAGAGAAATTAAAGTTAGAATACAAGATAGAAGATGAGAAACAAGCTTAGGATAGCTTCAACAATTAAGAAGAGTAGTAGTAGAAACGATCAAGTGGGTTATGTTAGCTTAATAAGTGAGTAAGTTGTTTTTCTTGTTTTTTTTTTTTTTTGTTATGATATGCATGTATCTGATGAATTAGAGCTAAATATAAGTAGGGTTTGTGATAAAATTAGTACACTAGTAGTATATGAACTAGTAAACTAAAACCTGGGTATATGTTATGCATGAATACAGGCTGGATGATTAATAATATGAATTAAGGAAATAGGATATAATAATATGCATATAGATGTTGTAAGTTATGTTTATGTATGAGTATGTTGATTTTATGATATTTTGTTTTAAGTATGTAGTAGATAAGTTGATAAAACTCGGTAAAAGAAACAAAGGAAAGTTGTAGAAATTCATACATCCTATCATACGACCCATATGGAATGGTGTATGACTTTCTATGTAAGTTCTTGAGTTAAAACAGCCCATATGGAAGGGTGTTTCATTTTCTGTGTGAAGCCTCTGAGTTCAAACACCCCGTATGGAAGGATGTATAACTTTTTGTCCAAATTTCTAGTTTCATACAACTTATCATACAACCTTTATGAAGGGGCATATGGTTTTTTAGGTTCCGCTTCAAAATTCATATAGCCTTTCGTATATGCCCATTTGAATTCATACAACCCTGCATATAGCCCATTTAGTTTTAGAATTCTTCATGTGTGTTCTTTTTCTTGTCAAATTCATTTGTTTTCTTCACAATGAGTTCCATATTATCTAAAATAGATAAATGATAGATAATAGAATATGATAATAATTTAAACAATTTGGAATGAGTTAAGTGAATTTATAGATTTAATAAATAATTAGATTAAATATAGAAGTTAAGTATAAAATGAACTTAGTTACACAACCTAGGTTTAACTTGATTTGGTAAATCTTAATGAGCTAAAATGAACTAGATTAATTAAGATCCTGTCGGATATATATATATATATATATATAGAGAGAGAGAGAGGGAGGACTAGTTAATAAGCCTAGTGAGATAATTGAATATGACTTAGTAACTAGACTAAATGATTAAATATAAGTAACTTTGTTAAGTTAAGTAATGTAGACTTAACTTGTAATTGGTTGAGATTAATATGCTAGGTTAAACCATGAATAGTAAAGAGAGTATATTGTTTAAAATGTTGTTGCTAAGATAAATAAGCTTTTCATATAAACTAGCAATTAATTCAAATACTTATATAAATTTGAAGGTACGTTAAGCTAAGTCTTGTTTATTTAATAAAAGATAATTTGACAGATAATTGAGAATTATTCATACATTGGTAGGAAGATTTTCATAGTCATGGTAGGGTTTCTACTTAGTGTCTAACCTAATAGGTTTTTAAAATGAATTTAAATACTTATATATTTTAATTTTCTTAAACAGAAGTTTGTCCTGATCTATCCTTTGAGATGGCTTCTAACCTACCCTCTATCTCTATTTGTATTTTCAAAAATATAAGGTATGCATTGACATGCTTTTTGTGTGTTAGAATAGGCATTAATAATGAATTAATACTCAAAGATCTTAATAAATTATGAGTTGTGATTGTGTCGTTGAATCTAGTCTAAGGAGTGACAACCTTATTTATGATTCTACACTTCGCCCATCTCCTACCATGATGCAATGGTATGCCATGCAATGGCAATTAATAGGTGGCTCGGTAGGTAGTTGATGGGGCAAACTGTATTGCGATAACGTCACTTAGGCTCAGAGAGAAGTAATACAGTATGACTTATGTTTGTGGGACTAGTTGAGGCCATGTTATATTATAACTGAGATAAGTAGAAGCATAATGGTTGTGAACCTTAAATGAAGCTATTTCCTTTTTCTTTTTTTAGGTATATCATATAGAAGATATTAATATTCGGGCTACTCATATCAATCATTTGAGTAATTGTTGCTACTCATGACCTATAGATTCACAGAGCGTGCTATCGAAACGTGAGTGCTTTAGTATTGCTTGATTTACTTTAATTCAATGATAATAAACTGTTTTTGCTGCATTGCATTAAACTAACCTTGAGTATCATATCGTATGTGCTTATGTTACTGTTGTATGGGCTTTGACTCATTGTTCGTTTCTTTTTAGGTGATATGTGGATGTTGATGACTGAATCAGTGAATGGGATGACTCGAGAAGTTTTTTATGAGGAGTGAAGCAGAATAGGATCGTAGGATGCATTCTATTTTGTTTAAAGAATTAGATTTATCTTTTTTGAGGTTTTTTTTCTTTAATGGCTTAGTGGAGCCCACATGTTTTGTAATAAGCTTTTGAAGCTTTATTTTTGTTATAACATATATGAAAACAATGGCAAAGAAAAGTTAAATCGCACATAGACAAATTTACAGGAAAACCATTGTTGAGAAAAACCATGGGTAAACGAGAGAAATTCATATATGTTCAAGAAAAAGTATAAGGCTATGAATACAAAATGATATGATAATCATGTAACCCTAACGAAAACACACACACACACACATATATGTGTGTGTGTGTGTAAGCTGGCTCAACGGCTGGTAGCCTATCCGCCAGCCTTCATTTCAAGGCTAAAGCTGGCACAAAGGTGACAGCCTTGACTATAAAGCTAGCAGCTTTAGATGATTCAGGTCATACATCCAACAATTTTCACCTTGACATGAATTCAGGAGTGAAAAGAAAAACAAACTCCAAACTTCAACATAAAAGACAAAACATTCTCCACCTCTTCCATAGACGCCTAAAGGGGATGAATCAATGATGAACACCAAGTCTAGGCAATGCTCAAACTTTGCTATAGGAAGAGACTTGATCATCATATCGATTATCTTGAGTACTGACTTTGCTCACATCAATATCACCATGAGCAATAGCATCATGAAAAAAGTGATACCGCACATTAATGTGCTTTGTCCTCTCATGAAACATTCGATCTTTAGTGAGATAGATTGCACTTTGATTATCATAATAGACTATAGTAGTCTTCATGTCATCACTAAGTTCACTACGTAAACCCTTATACCAAATAGCTTTTTTACAAGCCTTAGCAATAGCCATATACCTTGCTTTAGTAGTAGACAAAGCAACTATCACTTGCGAAGTAGCTTTCCAACAAATAGCACAACTGCTAAGAGTAAAGATATATGCTATGAGAGATCTTCTTTTATCTAGGTCTCTGGAGAAATCAGAATCAACAAATCCAATAATTCCATCTCTAGTTCTACCAAATTATAAACAAATATTAGTGGTGCCTCTCAAGTATCTAAAAATCTACTAAACTGCTTTCTAATGTTTCTTACCAGGATTTGCCATGTATCTACTGATTGCACTAACTGCATATGATAAATTTAAAGGTTTACAAACCATAGCATACATAAGTGATCCCACTACACTAGAATATGGAACTGGTGACATATAGTCAACATCTTCATTTGATTATGGAGACAAGGCAGACAAAAATATGAAATGAGCTACTAAAGAAGTACTAACAGGCTTAACACTCTACATATTAAACCTGCTAAGAACTTTTTCAATGTACCCCTTTTGACTTAGATACAATTTACCTACTTTTCTTTCTCTCATAATTTCCATCTCATTAATTTTTTTTGCTGGACCTAAGTCTTTCATCTCGAACTCTTTACTCAATTGAGCTTTAACGTTTCTAACCTCTCCTCTATTCTTGGTTGCTATCAATATATCATTAACATACAAGAGCAAATATGCCAATGGCCCATCACTACACTTCTTGAAATAAACATAGCTATCAAAATTGCTTCTCTTGAAATTATAAGTAGTCATGAATGAGTCAAACCTCTTGTACAACTATCTAGGTGACTACTTCAAGCCATAAAGAACTTTTTCAGTAAGCAAACATAGTCCTCTTTACCTGAGACTATAAAACCCTGACTGTTGCATATAGATGTCTTCCTTAAGTTATTCATGTAAGAAAGCTGTCTTCCCATCTAACTACTTAAGCTTTAAATCATGTATCACCACCATACCAAGCAAGGCTCAAACCAAACTATGCTTTACAACTAGATAAAATATATCTGTAAAGTCTACACCATGAACTTTACTGTAGCCTTTTCCAACCAATCTTGCTTTATTGGGTTTTCAACTCCTAGTTCCTTCTTTCTTTTTGAACATCCACTTGCCATAAACAGTCTTCTTATCTTTAGGAAGCTTTATTAAATTTCATGTACATTCTTATGAAGGGATTTCATCTCCTCCTGCATAGCAATCATCCACCTACTAGAATCATCACAACAAACTACCTATGAGTAAGTAGAGGGCTCCATGTTGGAATCAATGTTTTCTATTACATTTAAAGCATAAGCTATAAGATCAACCGCAGTATATCTCTATAGAGGCCTGACTTCTCTCTAAGTCTGTCTTTAGCCATGGAATGTTGTGTTGTGGTGGTGGTATTGAAATAGTACCACTCTGCAATTTTAGTATAGGTTAAGAATTAGCTTTCATGTAAAACTTGAATCAATCTTAACCTCTAGCTGTACACTTGATTTTTACTGGACTTTATCAGATGTAATACTAGAAGATAATTCATGTAACATAGCAATTTCATAAAAAATAACATCTCTACTAATTATGACTTTCTTAAATTCTGGGCACCATAACTTATATCACTTTACACCAAACTTATAACCAAGGAACATACACTTTACAAATCTAGGCTCAAGTTTCCTATTATCAACATGAACATATGTAGGACGCCCAAAAGCTTTTAAATCTGAATAATCAATAGGAGCACCAGACCATACCTCATGTGGAGTCTTTTTCTCAATAGCAGTCGAACGAGATTGATTAATAAAAAAGCATGCTTTAGAAGCTACTTCACCTAAAATGACTTTAGCAAATGAGCATTTGAAAGCATACGTCGAACTTTCCAAATTAATGTTCTATTCATCCATTCTACCTCACCGTTTTGTGGTGGACTACCATAAACTATCAAATGCCTCACAATACTTCTAACTTGCATAAATCATTAAATTCATTAGAATAAAACTCCAAACTATTGTCGTGCAAAGACATTTTACTTGCTTCGCTGTCTACTTCTCAATTATAATCTTCCACTCCTTTTAAATGTGGGTAGTACCTCAGTTCTGTTTCAAGAAGAACACCTAAAGTTTTGTAGAGAAGTCATCAATGATTGTCAACATGTAATTAGAACCTCCTTTAGAAGGCACTTTAGTCGTTTCCAAAGATCAAAACGAATGTAATAAAGTATTCCCTTTGTATTATGGATGCTGCTAGTGAATCGGATCTCTTTTGCTTCTAAAAACTCAATGTTCATAGAATTTTAGATACCAATGCTTTGCCCATCAAGAAGTCCTCTTCTACTTAGTTTAGCTATGTTGGCTTCACTCATATGCCCTTGACACATGTGCTAGAGTCTAATAACATCATCATCTAACAAAGAAGAAGAAGCAAGGACTGCATTACCTGCAACTATAGAACCCTATAAAACATACAAATTTGCATTCTTTTTCTGCCCCTTCATCACCACAAGGGAACCCAAACTGATCTTTAAACCTCCACCTTCAGCAATACTTGTATCCTTTTGAATCAAGATTACTTAAAGAAATCAAATTTCTTTTTAAATCAGGCACATGTCTCACATCACCAATTGCCTGATAGCACTATCAAACATTTTAATTTTAGTTGTTCCAATGCCTACAACCTTGCAAGAAGCATTATTTCCATCAAAACAGTACCTTTAGAAACTATTTCATATGTTGAAAACTAGTCCTTATTGGGACACATATGAAATGTATAACCAAAATCAAGAATCCACTCCTCACTTATTTGAGGATCATCATCAGAAGCGATAAGAAGTTCTCCACCACCATGGCCTTCAGTTACATCAGCTTCGTCGGATTTTTCTGGTTGTTTTACATTTTAATTTACAGTAGCTCTCTTGTTTTAATTCTACAATTTATAACGCTTTGACTTGATGTTCCCTTTCTTCTTGCAATATTTGCAAATTTTATCTTTATTTACAGACTTTGATCTACCTCTTGAATTACTACTAGAATTTCATTCTTGACTCTTACCACAAATAAATAGGCTCTTAACCTGAGGTTCAAATCTAATCACAAGATGCTTTATCTTCTCAAAAGAGCCTAAAGCTTCATAAACCTCATCAATAGTAAGAGAATCATGACTATATAAAATAGTGTCTAAAGGTCGAATAAGAGGGACGTAAAGAACATAATAAAATCAAACCTTAATTCTCTTCATCATACTTAACCTCCAAAGTTTCCAAATCAAAAAATTTCTTTAAAAGTGGCAAAGTGATCTTGTAGAGACCCATCTCCTACCAAATGATGAGAATATAGTTGCTGCTTCAGATGTAGCTTGCTGGTCAAGCTTTTTATCTTGCACAATTGCTCCAATTTCAACCATAATGCAGTGATTGTCTTCTCCTTCAACGCAACCTGTAATATTTGATTTGATAAATGTAGATGAATTGGAGAAAGGACTTTTGATCATTACATTGTTTTTCTTCTAATGACCATGACGAAGGCAACTCATCAAACCCTAACGGTGCATTATCCAAATCCATATGTGCAAGTATCGCTCGTATCTTGACCTACCATAACAAAAAACTAGTGTTGCAATCCAACAGTGGAATATCGTATTTCACAGTTGCCATTATAGTGAGAAAACAAAACCTTCTGCTTTGATACCCGTTTGTTATAAATGGATATGAAAATAATGGCAAAGAAAAGTTAAAGCGCACATACAGATTTATGTGAAAAACCCTTGATCGGAAAAACTACGGGTAAATGAGAGAAATTCACTATATGTTGACGAAGGAGTACAAGGCTATGAATACAAAATGATTTGATAATCACGTAACCCTTACAAAAACATATATATGTGTGTGTGTGTGTGTGTAGGCCAACTCAAAGGTTAGCAGCTTATATCCGCTAACCTTCATTACAAGCTAAGTCCAATAGCTTGCTAGTCAAGGCCGGTAGCCTTCACTCTACAGCTGGTGGCTTTGGATGATTCAGGTTACACCTGTAATAGTTTTATCATTATGAAAAGTATATGAGATACCTGATGGTATGATTTTTTTTTTTTTTTATGATGAATGATCTACTTGTGTGAGTAGAATGAGAAATGTATTTATAAATTTTGTTTTTACTATTGCTCAATCAAGTTGTTTTGAGAATATAGTTAAACTATTTTAAAATTTTTAAATGATAGCAAATTTTCAACATAAATAGCTTCTTTAAAGGAAGCCTATATGTGTAACACTTAAAATATTATATGTGGTTGAGAGATTGGGCATGCCTGATCTTAGGTTTGGAGCATGTTAGGTCTTTACAAATGGTATCAGCGCAAATGTTTATCTTGTACATTTGCTCTTGTATAATGAATTAGGTTACGTTTTAGAATTGATAAGTTGAGTGCAGGGAAATTTGGGAATTCGACTTATTTGTTTGCTTGTTGCTTTGTATTGTTTGATAGACTACTAGTTAATACTTAATAAAATTAATCAATCACACTAAATTAATTAACTTGGCTTAAATTTACTTTTTGTTAATATACGAAATTGAATTAACTAGGATAATGCATTAATTATAGTATATGCTATGTTGTGAAATTGTATGATTCTATGTGATATATATATGCATACACATGTATGTCTTGTTATGTATTTTGTGTTGTGATATGTTTGTGAGTATTGTTTGTTGTTTCTTTGAAATAGACTTAATTAGGATAATCATGAAATATTGTGTTATACAATATTATGCATTTTTTTTGTGACATGATTGTGAGTGGTTTGTTTTGATAATTGTTTGTAGATAAACTTAATACAACGTTGGTTAATTGTAAGTAGAGCACACATAATTTAGAAAAAACATTAGGACTTACCCCATCAATCCTTTGAAATGTGAAATAATTACTAGGTGATTATGTGGTATGCTTTGGTGTGTTTGTTTTGTAAACAAATGATAGATTATAATAGGAATTTCCCTCTAAGTTATATTTGTTGGTATGTTGACAAAAACAAAAGAATTAAATGATATAAAAACACAAAATTTCCAATTTGAATTGACATTTTCAAATCTATAAAAGGTTAAATGTATAATCCCAAAATCAAATAAATTAACAAATAGGAATCTTAAATTATTTATCTAAATCAATCCAAATTCCTCCTCAAATCAAAAGACAAGTTAATAATAGTAACATAGTGATAAAATAAACAAAAGTATCTTAAAGGTATCAAAAGGAAGAATACTCATAAATAATGATCAAAATCAAAATTATACCAAAATAAGAACCTAAATGGAATCTTAATTGTAACATATATAAAATTTGGAAATTTCTTGTAAGACAAACATACAAAAGTTGATATATACGTAACCTTGATTTCAACCTTATAAGATAAAAGTAAAGTACTAATAAAAGTTATAAAACAAATATTCTTGATGATTGAAAGAATGAGAGCATTGTATATTTTATATGCATATTGTTATATATACGTAGATAAGGATGGAAATGTGAACATACAACCTTCATATGTTAAGTTGTCGTGTTGTGTCAATTGATGTCGTGCCATCATTGCTCATCTAAAGTCAAGTCAGGTCAAATCAAGTTAGGGTCCTCAGTCGTTTTTCTTGATTTTGAGTTTTGTTCAATTGAGTAAGTGAAGGCTGAAAATCGCTAAACTAGTTCTTACTGTTTTATATATATGGTTTATTGCATAGAATATTTGATTGAGCAAAGTTAAATAACTTTTAAAAGTTTAAATTATGAAATTGAGAAGTAAATAAGGACTAAAATATATATCTATTAAGATATTAAAGAATAAGTGATGATTATAGAAATGATTATAAGAAATGATACTAAACATAGGCAACATGACCCTAAAATATTTCATCAAAATAAAAAAACATAGCAAGAAACATAAAAAAATTATGATAAAAAAAGTAAAATAATGTAATCATAGAACCTAAAACGGATAAACATGACAAAAATAAATATTTGACAAATAATTTAAAATTTCTTTAGAAATGAAATGTTATAAAAATAAAATTAAAAAAATTATTAGAAAATGCAGCAGAAACATAATGAAAGAATAAATTCTTAAGATGATTAAAAGCTTTTAAATGATAAAGTTTAAAGTTAATATGAAATGTTCGCTACCAATAGGAATCAAGTGAATTTCGAGGACGAAATTCTTTTAAGGGGGAAAGAATAAAATACCCCAAACATTCACCTAACTAAGTCAAAAAATAGTATAATTAAATAGTATAATAGGTGGTTAATTTTGAATTAGAATTAGAAAGTAATATAGAAATTTAACTTTGATAGTTTAGCTAAATCAAGTAAAATAAATTCTAAGATATAATTAAATATCTTGGCATAGTCAATTAGCAAGTAGATTAAATTCAAATTGAGATTTCAAATATCCCTTTCAAAATTGTTTAATTGTTTCATTTCTATTTTGACAAATAAATTTTATAATCTTTCCTAATTTTTCAATTTGAAACCCTTCTCTTTAATTTCAATCCTTTAAACCCTTAGATGTGAAATTTAATGTTTACTTGAACTTTCGTTAACTATCATTTTCTAAAATTCTTATAATTTTTTAAATCAATTACTTGTTTAAAAGTATAAGTTCTTAAGCTAAATTCAAATAAATGTCAATTTCATACAAATTGAACTTTTAATGTAGATTTCTCGTACAAGTTAATAATTGCTATTATATAGATTCTCAAATTATTTTCTAATTGGTTTTGATATTTAATATAATCATTGGAAATGTTTAAACCTAATATCCTAATCCTAAAATATCTTTTATATTTATCCTTTTATTTCTTTTTCCTTTTTCTTTACATGCCTTACTCTTTCCTTCTTCTTTTCCTTTTCTTTTCTTCGTTTTTCTCGGTTGCAGCATTCCTCTTCTTCTCTTTTATTTTATCTTTTCTTTCTTGCATTTAATCACCTCAAATCTCAAGTTCAAGAGGATCAAAAAAGAAATTAAATTTAGAGAACAAGATAGAAGATGAGAAACAATCTTAGGGTAGCTTCAACAATTATAGAGGAGTAGTAGTGGAAATGATTAAGTAGGTTATGTTGGCTTGATAAGTAAGTTGTTTCTCTTGTTTTGTATGTTATGCATGTATGTCTCTGATGAATTAGAGCTAAATATGAGTAGGGTTTGTGATGAAATTGGTAAACTAGTAGTATATGAACTTGTAAGCTAAATCCCTAGTATATGTTATGCATGAGTAAATGCAGATGATTAATGATATAATTTAATGAAATAAGACGTAATAATATGCATATAGATGTTATATGTGTTATGTATGTGTATATTGATTTTATGATGTTTTGTTTTAAGTATGTAGTAGATAAGTTTATAAAACCTTGTAAAAGAAAAAAAGGAAAGTTGTAGAAATTCATATGTCCTGTCATATGGTTCGATGGAAGGGTATATGACTTTTTGTGCAAGTTTCAAAGTTGAAACAACCCATGTGGAAGGGTGTTTCATTTTCTCTATGAAGCCTCTGAGTTCAAACAGCCCGTATAGAAAGATGTATGACTTTTTATGCAAGTTTTTAGTTTCATACAGCCTTTACGAAGGGTGTATGGTTTTTTGGTTTCGCTTCAAAATTCATATAGCCTTTCGTGCATGCCCATTTGAATTCATACAGCCCTCCATACACAATGAGTTCCATATTACCTAAAATAGATAAATGATAGATAATATAATATGAATAATAATTTATACAATTAGGAATGAGTTAAGTGAATTTATAGATTTAATAAATAATTAGATTAAATATAGAAGTTAAGTATAAAATGATCTTAGTTAATCAACCTAGGTTTAACTTGATTTTGTAAATCTTAATGACCTAAAAATGAACTAGATTAATTAAGATCCTATATGATATATATATATGTATATATATATATATAATATAGAGAGAGAGAGAGAGAGAAAGAGGAGGGGGGAGGGGGGACTAGTTAATAGACCTAGTGAGATAATTGAACATGACTTAGTAACTAGACTAAATGATTAATTCTCAAATTGGTTAAGTTAAGTAATGTAGACTTAACTTGTATTTGGTTGAGATTAATATGCCAGGCTCATCCATGAATAGTAAAGGAAGCATGTTGTTTCAAATGTTGTTGCTAAGACAAATGAGTTTTTCATATAAAGTAGTAACTAATTCAAATACTTATACGAATTATAAGGTATGTTAGGCTAAGTCTTTTTTAATTAATAAAAGATAATTTGACAGATAATGAAAAATTATCTGTATCTTACTAGGGCTATTTTTGCAGCCATGTGGGTTTTTACTTATTGTTTGATCAAAGGTTTTTAAAATGAGTTTGATATAAGTAGATAACTAATTTAATTGCTTATATAGTTTAATTTCTTAAACTAATGTTTTTCTTTAATCTATCATCTAAGTTGACTTATAACCTACCTTCTGTCGCTGTTTAGATTTTGAAAATATAAGGTATGCAGTGACATACTTGTTCCGTGCTAGAATAGGCAATAATAATGAATTAATACTTAAAAGATAACTTAATAAATTATGAGTATTGCTTGTATTTGTGTTGTTGAATCTAGTTGGAAAGTGACAACCTTATAGTTGATGCCAATATGGTAGTTAAGTACTTAGGCCACCTCCTACCATGATGGAATGGTATACCACGATGCAATGGCAATTCATAAGCAGCTCAACAGGTAGCTAATGAGGCAAACGGTATCAAGATAATGTTTACTTTGGCTTAGAGAGAAGTGATATAGTATGGTTATTTATGAGATCAGTTGAGTTGTATTATATTATGGAATGAGAGAAGTAGAGATGCAATAGTTGTGAACCTTAGATAAAGCTATTTCCTTTTTCTTTTTTGGGTATATCATATAGCAAATATAAGTATCGGGCCGCTTATATCAATCCCATAAGCAATTGCTACTACTCATGACCCCCAGATTCTAGAAGTGTGTTATCGCAGTATGAGCGCTCCAGTATTACTTAATTTACTTTAATTAAAAGATAATAAACCATTGCTCACGGCATTGCATTAGATTAAGCTTATGTGTCATCTTGTTTGTGCTTATGTAGTGTAGTACTGGGCTTCTTTTCTCTTTAGGTGATATGTGGATTAGTGATGATTGAATCGGATGAATTGGATGACTTAGGAGCTTTTTGATGAGGAGTGAAGTAGAATAGGATCGTAGGATGTATTCTATTTTGTTTATAGAACTGGATTTATCTTTTCTAAAGTTGTTTTTTTCTAAGGGCTTGGTACAACCCACATGCTTTTTAATAAGCTTTTAAAGCTTAGTTTTACCATCATGAAAAGTATATGAGATACCTAATGGTATGGTTTTATCTTATGATGAATGATCTACTCGTGTGAGTAGAATGAGAAATGTTTTTATAAATTTTTTTTTGTTGCTACTAAATCCAGTTGTTTCAAGAATCTAATTAAACGATTTCAAAATTTTTAAGTTCGACATAAACAACCTCTTTAAAGGAAGCCTCTATGTGTAATACTTAAGGTATTATACTGGCTGAGGGATTGGACATGCTTGATCTTAGGTTTGGGGCATATCGGGTCTTTTACAATAGAGCATGTAAATTAGACATATAACTATATATATATATATATATACATATAACATACAAATATAATTTATAGGTGATACACACATAATCTATGTATCAGAAAAGATTATAGATATAACATATTTTATAAATATCTGTATTAAAATATAGATTTTATATAAAACATTAATAACACACATATATTTAAACTATCCACCATGAAACAAATTATAGATGTATAACATATTAAAAATTTGTATATAATGCACATATGATATATATGTATATATATTATTAATCATATTTAACAAATGAAAAATGTATAATTTACATATTAATAGAGGTAGTTGGTACAAGGTAGGTAGTATGGGAAACCTTACCTGTATCCTGTCTTAAAGGGTGCTCAAAATTTCTATTTGAATAAGTCATATACCCTATAAAATTTACAGGATACAAATACCCTATGAAATTTATGCTTTTTTTTAAATAAAACTATGAAATTTTATTTCTTAAATTTTAAGTCTATAAGTAATTTATACGATTTCATATAATATGAAAAATTACCTTATTGCCATATAGTCATTACAAACAATCCATAGAGAGAAACTTAAAAAATGATTTCTTAGTATTAGAAGTTTTCTGTAATAAGTAGAATTTGTTTGTGTAAAAGTTAAAACACATTTATATCAAGAAAAAGAGTAATATCATTCGTATAATAACCAATGTTGTCAGAACCGGATCGGGTTTGACCCGGACAAGCTAGGGGATCAGGGGTCAAGGGTCGGACTGGGTTCCACCGGAGGTCGAACCGGGTCACGAAAAACTAAAAATATAAGAATAACTTAATTATAAAAAACCAATATGTGTGTAATCACTCAATTAACTTTACATTTGGATCAAATTTATCAATTAATTATTAAATAAATATGATTTAATGATTATATTTTATAAATTTATAATAAAGTATGAATAAATATTTAAATTTCTAATTTTTTTTATTTCATTTTTTTATTTTTATTTTTGGATCCAGATCAACCGATCCAGGTCGACGGTTCAACTCGGTTCGACCACCCGGGTCGACGGGTCAATCTGGGTATCGCCGGTTCATTGTAAAAACGAGTCTTAGGTGAGACCCGGCCCGGCATTAGTACCGGTTCTAGTAGAACCAGGTTGAACCGGCCGGTCCGGCCGGTTTTGACAACCATGATAATAACAGGTTGAAAACATGAAATAAAGTGCTTACTTAATTCTTTGTACTAAAATTTCTTTTTCTACAGTTTCACGGGGCATTTTTATGGAAAAAAATATACATACATATAAATAAAAGTGTAAAGTTATAGTAGATTAGGGTTTTAAATTGGTAAAAAGAAAATAAAAAATAAAGTAAAAAAAAAAGGACAATGTAATGATAGGAGAGGCAAAAGACAAGAGATGCATTTAGTAAAGTAGTAATTTTTTTAGGGGTTTTCAAAACCACTTTCATTACCTTTTTATTTTTAAATATTTTTTTAAATTTTTATTGAGTATAAATAGGGAACACTAGAACTTGCACTCTTTATATATTAGTAAACAATTTCCAATATAAATGTAAGGTATGAAGAGCTCATATTTATCAATGTTGTCAGAACCGGACCGGGGTTTGACCCGGACAAGCTAGGGTCAGGGTCGAGAGGTCGGACCGGGTTCAACCGGGGGTTGAACCGGGATCACGAAAAAATAAAAATATAAGGAATAATTTAATTATAAAAGATCAATATATATGTAATCACTCAATTAAATCTATATTTGATCAAATTCATCAATTAATTATTAAATAAATATGATTTAATGATTATATTTTATAAATTTATAATAAAATATGAATAAATATTTAAATTTCTAATTTTTTATTTTTATTTTTTTTGAATCCGGTTCAACCCGGTTCGACCGCCTAGGTCGACCATTATATCACAACCGGCCCAAGACTGAGCAGAGGCTTTTGGAGTGGGTGAAGCCTTATTTATCTGATATCAAGAAATTTCAGAAAATATTGGATCCAAGGCTTGAAGGTGAATGCCCCATCAATCCTGCACATAAGCTTTCAGTAATAGCTAACCGATGCTTAGGCAAAAACCCAAAGTTACGTCCAAAGATGAGTGAGGTGCTGGAAATGGTTAATAAGATAACAGAGGCATCAACTGATGAGTTAAGAAGCACGACTCTCCAATCTTGCTAAATAATCTGAAAGCAGCCAAAACTCCTGAAACTAAAGCTAAAAGGAGGATAAAGGATATTAAATTTAGGGAAGGTGGTTGGTTTGGTTGGATGTGGGCACCGAAATTGTTGAGGACATGCTTAATTTGACAGTGCTACTTTTCAACTTCTAGAGGGTTTTGCTTCTCCTTTTGGTCTAATATAATGCTGAGTTATACATAATAATTCCTTTTATTGTGTAGAATTAGATGTATTAATACAGGAACTTTCATTTGTTAAGAATTATCTATGCTGTATAAATAGTGTTTTATATTTAGTGTTTAGTATGGTAAGATCCAAGTATATGAAAATACAATTAAATATGTTCCCTTATTATAAAATTAAATATCTAACATATAATGATAGTAAAATTTATATTATATTTAATTTATGGTTCTTTTGAAGAAAAAGAAAGGAGAAAAGATCATATTGAGTTTTTTTTTCTTAAAAAAAATTTAAGGTAAAAAATTACAAATGAATTCCAAAATCCTACTTTTTCTTATAAGACTTGCTGCGTAAATCATTTAAGGATTAAGCTTTTAAGATGTATAATATTCAATTCCAATTACATCATTAAAATATCTTTTATATCAATTCTCGTAGGTAGTTCAATAATGGAAGGATGCCATAGACAATCCTCTTAATAAGACTATAAAAGATTTGAAAGATTATTTGGCAAAACATCTTATCTGAAACTGAAATATATTAGATATAGATGCATTAAAATTTCATAAAAAAATGGACAGATGAAACAGGAAGATAATGTAAGTCCACCCTTGATTTAAATTGGTTATGTTTGTTGTTATGTTTCCATTTGTAAGTTATTTGACATAAATGAAACCTCCTTTTAGGTGATTCATCTTACCGTAAGATGTTACTCATATTTATATTTTTACCAACTTGTATATAAATATTACGACCCTATGCACCAACATCAAAGCTAAAAGAAACATAAAGGAACATTTCGTGGAGTGATATGAAATGACCAAAGGGTCGGTTGATATTGTTTTGGGATGTTTTGGATTGTTGAATTTTTATCTGTATTAGATATGTATTGGTAACTTATCGATCTTGGGCCAATATCGGTTTAGTTTGGTTAATTTATGAATAAAACTACTATTTTTTTTATCAGTATCATATCTATATTAATTCAGTATCAGTTCGGTTTGAAAATGAAACTAAAATGAAATCAAATCAACTACCAAACTGGTAAATAAGAATAACATGGTAAAAGTATGAAAATTAAAAAAAATACATATATATTCCTCTTATTAAATAAATTACCTAAAAATTGTATATAAAATTGGACTTATTTACCTTTTTATTCGCTTTGCAAAATATGGCAATTAAAATTTTCTTTTCTAATGCATAACATAGATTTTTAAAACCATATCTCTTAAAAGTACGTAACTTTTACCTTTCAATTCTTATGATTCCATCAATAACTCCATCATAATCATGATACAAAAATAGATAATATATACCCTACAGTTTTTCGAACGCTAGATTTCATACATATATACCAAATATAGAGTATATATAGATAAGATACACAAAAAAAAAAAAAAAAAAAAGGAAATCCAGATAGATCTATCATATTTTTATTGAGTGGGTCAAAAATATTTCTACTTCACCCCCTTAGAGCTGTCACATATTACAAAGCTCTTAAAAGTTCTAAAAATAATTGCATAAAGCATCAAATAAAACACCAAATCCTCCAAACTAGTATACTTGAGATAGAGAATAGTAGGATCTCACTTATGTAGACATCCATATCTAGATTTTATTTCTAATTCAACTCATTAGGTCTAAAACCTAAATCAGGCTCATGGTTGAACTTGTGACTCAAGTCGGTCCATTCCACTCCATTGATCAAATAAAAATAATGAAATAAAATTTGTAATATAAAAATTAAGAAATATAAATAAATATCAAATAAAGAAATGAAAATAAAAACTAAAAACGTAAAAAACATTTAATGTTTAAAAAAATTTCTACATGAAAAAAAAGTTATTTGATATTTTTTATGGTATTTAATGCATAAATAAATGTTGGTCCCAGATATGAAAACAAGAGGGGAGGGGTAAATTGTTTGCTTTTAAAAAAAATTTGAAAACACTTAATAAATTAAAAACTTTGGAAACTTCTTTTCAATAATTTAGAGAATCAGATTATAACATAGATAAATATTGTTGCTTTGTAGAACTTAAAAAGAAAATGATTTGGACAACAATATAAACAATTATAACCAATAAAAATTGCAGAGTAGTAAAGTGCAGAAAATTAAATGAGCCAAGGAATTTATAGAGGTTCCTCCTTGCGAGTACGTCCTCTCTTCCAGCTCCACTGCTGGGGATCCAGTTTCCAACCGGGTCGTTCCACTAATCCAATTAATCAAAAAGAGATTACAAACACCAATCGAATCTTGTTCTGTCTCACAAGCCTATATCTTTGGCTAAACACAGACTACAAGATTATTTGTAATCCTCTCAACAACTCTCAACACACTCAATACAAGAGTAGAGAATCTTCAATCAAGAGTTACAATAGACACTCTAAGTATTTGAGCACAAGAACACAGAAGAAAGTAAGTTTTGGAGCTTTGCACAAAGTGTCTACTAGTATTTGACTAGTGTCTGACGGAACGTCTGATGAAGTAGAAGTATAATATTGAAAGTAAAATTTCAGCTCGTGTAATTCTGGGTTTTTTCAATCTCGTATTTTTGTTCTCTTTCACCTGAAACATTTTACATATATATATTATATAAATATCCTGTCTTTTTCCTTCAGTTCAACGGACTTCAACAACTTCATCCTTATCCAACAAAACAAAATTTGCCGTTGGAGCTGATTCAAAATTCAAAATAATTCGAAGAACTGAGTATATTGATATCCCGTAATATCTTCAAAAACACAGCTTCTGGTTGGTAAAAAATACGAGAAGAAGATAGATGGAAGAGAAAATATCTCGTATTTTGAAAAACAATTGGAGTGAAATCCGCATAAGGTGCCTTGCTGGATATTTTCCTGATACTGTGGAATAAAATCTTGAACAACAAGATGAGTTGTTGCTGTAACTGAAAAGATATCACACAGTTCGAAAAGATCCATATCCTTACCGATTTAGAACAGATTTGAAATTTATTCAAATCTTCCCACAAAATCGAGATTTAGATATATATCTTATCCAGAAAAATCTCAGCTTGATACAATTCACGTGATATGAAGAAGTTAGAAGAAATTACTGCACGTCTGAAACAGCAAGCTTCTTGAAGAAGATGAAGAAAAAAAATTAACATCTTGAAAGTTCAAAATCCCCATGAATTTTAAATCCTCCTTGTGGAACGTATTAGATATATTCTCAAATATCTAATAAAGTGGAGCTAGGCCTTCAATCAATTACTTATGCAAGAAATCAATCCAATAAATCCGATTTAGAAAAACCTGATCTGAACTTGACAGCTTCTTTATACTGTCTGATGAAGAACCAGAAAGTCTAACCTTCGTCTGATATATTAATATTTCACCTTGAATTTTCTTAGTGTCTGATGTTCAAAAGATCAGAACCTTACTGTCTGACTTACTGTCTGAGAATCTGCACACTTAATAAATCTTATTATATTTTATTCTTCTTTTGTTATCATCAAAATAAAATAAAGAGAGCCTAACATTCTCCCCCTTTTTGATGATAACAAAACCTTTGAAAAAATTTTGTAATTCAATTAAAACAGAGATCAGACATTCTATACATTCCATATCATAACACATAAATCAGACATTTAAAATTTATCAAAACATCATCTCCCCCTTTTTGTTATCAACAAATAAACTCCCCCTGAGCAATGCTAAGAATATAACAAGAAAACATCATATTCATTAATAAAACCACAAACTGAAGTTCAAATACACACTAAAAAGCAAAAAAAAATTCAGTTCAACAAAACTAAAAACTAAAAAACTGAAAAATATTAAGAGTCTTCATTTTTCTTGTCATGCTTATCCTTATCAGCATCCTTTGAAGTAGATTTTGAACCAGATTTTTTCTTTGAAGAGACTGAGCAAATCTTGACAGCAGACTTTTTAATCCTTGAATAAGTCACCTTAGGAGGAATCCTTTGGTACATAAGAATCAGCCTTTTTAAAGCAGAAGAAAGATCCTTTTTGGAGGTTGCTGAGGTGGATCTTGTACAGTTTGAACAGGAGGTTGAAAGCTTTGAGATGGTGTAGCTTGAACATATTGAGCAATAATCTTGGATAAATCCAAGGGCCTGTGAAGAATGATGCTTAGGCATGGTGAAGGATCATGTGGAGTCTGAGAGATATCCTGTGTAGAAGATATAGTGGGTTCAACTAATGGTGCAGGTTCAGACATTTTTGGAGAGGATGGAAGAGTCTGAGGAGAACTAGGTTGGACAGACTCAAAAGTTGGAGAGACAACAGGAATTTGTTTAGATGCAGCAGCAGGTGTTGGTGACTGTGAAAGCAGCTGAGAGAGCAACTCTTTCATTGCTGCAAGATCATTTTCCATCTTATTAATCCTCTCAACATCCTTACTAGTGGAAGCCTCAGGATCTACTGTCTGATGGTGAACAGGAGTGTCTGATGAATCAGACTCAGTGTCTGATTCTCTTTGAGAGTGTCCTTCTTTAATTTCTACTCCTTTTAGACCAGACAGTGGATCACTTTTCTTCTTCTTCCTTACTTCCTGAGGTGCCTTCCCTTTCCTTTTCTTGTTCAGATTTTCCAACATTTTATCTGACCCAACATCTGAAACAGCTTTGGGTCTGTTATCAACAAACACTCCCTGTTGAACTTCATCCAAGATGGCAACTCTCTTGTAGTGTGTCTAGGATCAAAATACACTGCCATATCATTGGAGAACCACACTTTTTCTTGGAAATAGATTCCCATGTGATGCAGTGTGTGTGCATCTACCTTTTTTATCTCAATACATGGACAGACCTTTTTGGAAGCATGAAATTCTTCCATTTTCAGCAGACTTATTATCAAATGTCCAAAAGGTTTGCTTCTTGCATTTGTCAGAGCATGACACAGAAGTTTCCCAGCAACATCTACTTTTTCTTTTTTCATTCCCAAAATTATTTTTGCTTCATCCACCGAAATAGATGTTCTACTTCCTTGCTTCGGGAAAATACAAGAACAAACTATCTTATGCAATCTGACAATCAGTGGAAATTGTAAAATAAAAACATCTCTAACCTTTGTTTCAAAATTATCATTCAACAAATTGAACAGTTGTTGTCTTCCAAGTAATGCTAGTTCAACTGAGTCCTCACAATTATTCAATCCCAAGAAGTTTATCAGATCTTTGCGAGTAAAAGTGACATCTTTACCGCATACCCTAGAACACAATTTGTTCTTCTTTTTCATTAAAGATTCCTATAGAATTCTAGAACAATTTCTCCATAATCACAGTTTTGAGAGTACACAATTTTCTGCATTTTATTTCCTCAAGAAACTCATCAATGTGTAACCCTCTCTCTACAAAGATTTTATATCAATGAATAACACTCCCCTATTTTAGAGTTTTCTCTCACAGTAGTTCGAGACACTCCAGAACCCTTCTTAGAGATAAAGAGATTTCTTTACTTTTTTGCAGGGACCCTAGGTTCGTCTGACGTACTGTCTGACGAAGCAACCTTTGAGGAGTCATCATCTTCTAATTCTTGAACGAATCAGTTTCTTTTTTAGATTGATCTGTTGAGGTTCGTTCAAGAGAGACATGGATGGAGTGGATTTTCTAGGTTAGGGTTTGGATTAGGAACATCGGATTGGGGTACATCAGGTTGTGGAGGATGTGGAGAATCATGTCTGATATCACCATTGGAGTTGAGAAGACCTTGCCCGAGAGAAGACATCAGCGACTCGACGATTTCCGTGGAGGCATGATGATCGTTTTCGGAGATTGATTTAAGCAGAGTTCAATTGAAAGAGGTAGGATAAGGATAAAGGGAGACGGTTATCTTTTTAAGTAACTGTCATGATATTTTTATTTAAAAATTAAACAAGAATGAAAAGAGAAAACGGTTCCCTCCTTTTTATTTATATATATATATATTTTTTTTTTTTATGTTCCTTTTTTTATATATAAAACTTTATTTAAAAAAATCTGAAAAAATTTTCAATAACAACGTCTGACACAAGATTGTTTGAAAAAATTTTCATTCAAGCAAATGGATTACACACTCCAATTTCATTTCTAATAAACTCAAATCTTGTTTTATCCAAAGGTTTAGTAAAAATATCAGCAAATTGAATATCAGTTGGCACAAATTCAACTTCAATATTACCATTTGAAACGTGATCTCTAATGAAATGATGACGAATTTCAATATGTTTAGATCTCGAATGATGAACCGGATTTTTTGTTAGATTTATGGCACTAGTATTATCACATTTGATTGGACTTTTTCAAAACATAAGCCATAATCACTCAACTGTTGTTTGATCCATAAAATTTGAGCACAGCAATTTCCAATAGAAACATATTCTGCTCAGCTGTTGATAGAGCAACAGAGTTTTGTTTCTTGGAAGACCAAGAAACTAACTTATCACCAAGAAATTGACAAGTACCGGATGTGCTTTTTCTATCTATTTTACAACCAGCATAATCAGCATCTGAGTATCCAATTAGGTTAAAATTGTTATTTTTTGGATACCATATGCCCAATTTTGAAGTGTTTGAAAGGTACTTGAAAATTCTTTTAACAGCAGACAAATGTGTTTCTGTTGGAGCACTTTGGAATCTTGCACACAAGCATACACTAAATAGAATATCCGGTCGTGAAGCAGTTAAATACAAGAGAGAACCAATCATACCTCTAAAAAGCTTCTCATTTACCTTTTTGCCAGAAATGTCAAGATCTAACTTTGATGATGAACTCATTGGAGTTGAATTATGTTTTGCACTTTCAAATCCATATTTTGACAATTTGATTTGTATATTTCTCTTGATGGACAAAAATTCCATCAGATGTTTGCTTGATTTGCAGACCAAGAAAGAAGGTTAATTCACCCATGAGAGACATCTCAAATTCACCCTGCATTAACTTAGCAAATTCTCTACAATGATATTCATTAGTTGAACCAAAAATAATATCATCAACATAGATTTGATAACTAATAAATCATTATCAAGATTTTTCAAAAACAAAGTAGTATCTATTTTTCCTCTTTTGAAACCATTTTTTATCAAATAAGCACTCAGACGTTCATACCAAGCTCTAGGAGCTTGCTTTAAACCATATAAAGCCTTTTTGAGTTTAAAACATGATTTCCTTAAAAGGATCTTCAAATCCTGGAGGTTGTTCAACATATACCTCCTCTTTAATATAACCATTTAAAAAAGCACTTTTAACATCCATTTGAAAAAGTTTAAAATTCTTGAAGCATGCAAAAGCAAGCAATAATCGAATAGCTTCTAATCTAGCAACAGGTGCAAAAGTTTCATCAAAATCAATTCCTTCCTCTTGTGAGTAACCTTTTGCAACTAAACGAGCTTTATTTCTTACAACTTTTCCATTTTCATCGGCTTTATTTTTGAAAACCCATTTTGTTCCAATTATACTTTTCTCTTTAGGTCTAGGAACCAATTCCCAAACTTCATTTCTTTCAAATTGGTTTAATTCCTCTTGCATAGCATTAATCCAATTACTATCCTTCAAAGCATCATCAATAGAAGTAGGTTCAAAATCAGCAAGCAAAGCAAAGTGGTTTTCAAAATCTTTAAAACTTGATCTAGTTTTAACACCACTTCCAATGTTACCAATTACTTGTTCGGATGGATGGTAGGTTTAAATCTCCAAGGTCTAGAAGATTCAGTTTCAACGTGAAGGTTCTGCTTTACCGTCTGACATACCGTCTGACGCAACGTCTGACTTAGGTTCAGAAGGTATTTCAGCTTCATCTTTTATCCCTTTTTGAGAGTTTAAACTTTCATCCTTGTGTTTAGATTTAGGACAATCATCAAACACATCAATCACAGAAGAATCAATAAATTTAACATTAATAGACTCTTCTACAATCTTAGAGGATTTATTAAAAACACGAAAAGCTTTACTTTTCTGAGAATACCCAAGAAAATTCCTTCTTCAGCTCGCTCGTCAAATTTGCCCAGATTTAATCCAGACTTCCTGATGTAACACTTAGCTCCAAAAACATGGAAGTAGGAGACGTTAGGCTTCCTTCCTTTGTATAGCTCATATGCTGTTTTCTGTGTCAAAGGTCTCACATAAACTCTGTTAATAATATAACATGATGTAGAAACAGCTTCAGCCCAAAAATATTGTGCAATGCCACTTTCATTTAAGAGACTTCTAGCCATTTCCTGAATTATTCTATTCTTTCTTTCAACAACTCCATTCTGTTGTGGAGTATATGGTGCAGAAAAATTATGTTTAATTCCATTTTCTTCACAGAAAATCATGAAGCTTTCATTTTCAAATTCCTTGCCATGATCTGTTCTCAAGCTAATGATTGAGAAACCTTTCTCATTTTGTACTTGTTTTGAAAATTTTTCGAAGACTTGAAAGGCTTCATTTTTATGTCTTAAGAAAAATACCCATGTAAATCTTGAAAAATCATCGACAATTACCAAACCATATTTATTACCTCCAAGACTTAAGGTGCGAGTAGGACCAAAAAGATCTAGATGAAGAAGTTCTAGAGGACGCTTTGTGGAAATTTTTTTTGATTTATGTGATACTGAAACCATTTTGTTCTTTAAACATGTATCACATCTTACATCATTTTTTATAAAAATTCTTGGTAAACCATGTACAAGATTTTTCTTTGAAAGATTTTCCAATTGAGAAAAGTTGACATGGCCAAGCTTTTTATGCCAGAGAAATATGTTATCATGCATGGTTAAAAAACAACTTTCAGTTTCCACTTTCGCGGGCTCTATCATATATATATTCCTTTTTCGAAAACCTTCAAAGATCTTTTCACCATCTTGATTAAAGGCTTCTACTTTATCCTTACCAAAAGTCATCTTGTAGCCTTTGTCACAAAGCTGACTAATACTCAAGAGATTGTGTTTAAGACCTCTTACCAGAGAACATTTTCGATTGTGGTTGGAGGAAATCCGATAGTACCAGTTGCTATTATTTTCACCTTACTATTGTCACCAAATTTGACATATCCTCCATTCTTCCATTCTATTGTTGTGAACAGTGAAGCATCTCCAGACATATGGCGTGAGCACCCACTATCAAGATACCATATTCCTTTAATTTGTGCTCCATGTTCCTGCAATCACAGAAGGAAGGATCAAACCTTCTTAGGAACCCAAACTAGTTTGGGTCCACCAAAACTCAAGCTCGTAGAATTTAAATTTGTAGCTTGTTGTTTACTGAGCTTGTAATTTTTGTAATAGCAATGTTTCTCAATATGTCCCACTTTGTTACAAAGGAAACAAGCATAGGAATTAGATCTTACCGTTTTCTTTTGAAACTGATTTGGGTATCTTCTGTCAAACCGTCTGACGGACTGTCTAAATACCGTCTGACTGGATAATGGTTATTTTGTTGATGATATTGTCTGACATACCTTTTTCTTGCACAAAGGATTTAGGATTCATAGTAATTTTACCAAATTAACAGGTATTTTACTTTTTGTTTCTTCTCCTTTAATAAAAACAGTTTTTATTTTAGTTTGGTTTGAAGATTCGGCTTGATCAAAACCTAAACCAATTTTTGAATTACCAAGTCTTTGAGAAGAAATCAACCTTTGAAGTTTTTCATCACTTTCAGAAAATTTTCGAAAAGTAGAACTTAAATCTTTTGAAATGTGTCCATTCTTTCCTTAAGTTCTTTAATTTGTGATGTAACTCAGAATTTTCCTTTTTAAAAACATCTTGAGTAATGCGTAATTTTTCATTATCACTTTGTAAAACTTCAATATCATTTTTGAAGATGTCGTTTTCTTCAGCTAAAAGTTGATTTGTTTGACTTAAAGCTTCTTTCTCATTTTTCAAACTTCAATTTTCTCATTTGCTTTTGAAATGCCCTTTAGTAGTTTTTTAAATTGCTTTCGAACTTTCTGGCATCTCATCTTCAGAATCAGAAGTTACCTCAGATAAAGCCATAAAGCACAGATTGCTTCTTCTGTATTGTCTGACGCATCGTCTCAGCGTCTGACTCATCTAAGTCACTCCATGTTGCCATAAGTGCTTTCTGCTTTAACTTGTATTTTTCCATTTTCTTCATAAGTACTGGACAGGCATACTTGATATGTCCTGGTTTTCTGCATTCGTAGCACACAATTTCTTTCTTTCTCTTTCTTCTTTTCTTTCTTTTCTTCTTTCTCATTAATCAGATTTCCTGCATCACTTTTAAACCGATCATTAGCATAACGATGACTTCGGTTAGAACGCTTACCTTTCTTCTTGAAGAATTTTGAGAGCTTCCTAGCTAGTAAATTCACATCATCAACTTCATCATCACTGTCTGACTCATCGTCTGACAATGGATCTTTCTCAACCGATGCCTTAAAAGCAATAGACTTCCTGACTTTCTCTTGTTCCTGCTGATGTTTCAGCTTGGATTCATAGGCTTGAAGCTTTTCTCTTAGTTCACTTAGACTCAGCGTGTCCAAGTTATGAGCTTCTTCTATCGCATTTGTCTTTGAATCCCACGAACTTGGTAAGATCCTTAGAATCTTCCTTACTAGTTCACTGTCATCAAATTCCTTACCAAGCAATGCAAGTTCATTAGTAATTAAAGTAAATCTATTAAAGCCATCAGAGATACTTTCACCCGTTTTGAATCTGAATAATTCATAGTCATGCATGAGAGCACTTCTTCTGGTGTCTTTGATCATTGTTGCTCCTTCATAGGTTTCACAAAGTTGTCCCAAATTTCTTTGGCAGTTTTGCATGATGAAACCATTGCAAACACAGATTGTGATATGCTCATCAGGATCATATTCTTGGCTGCATTGTTCATCTCAAGCTTCTTTCTTTCATCATCATCAAGTTCACTCTTGTCATTGAGTACAACTTGCTTGTCGCCATATTGAATAATCTGCCAAGAGGAGAAATCAGTGGCCTTGATGTAGGTTTCCATTCTGCATTTCCAATAGGGAAAATTAGTTCCATCAAAAAATGGAATCCGATTTGAAGCAATAGTAATAGTGTTTTCCATAGTTGATCACTTTTTTCTTAAAAAAGAACTCTGCTCTGATACCAAATGTTGGTCCCAGATATGCAAACAAGAGGGGAGGGGTGAATTGTTTGCTTTTAAAAAATTTTGAAAACACTTAACAAATTAAAAACTTTGGAAACTTCTTTTAACAAATAATTTAGAGAATCAGATTATAACTTAGATAAATATTGTTGCTTTGTAGAACTTAATAAGAAAATGATTTGAACAACAATATAAACAATTATAACCAATAAAAATTGCAGAGTAGTAAAGTGCAGAAAATTAAATGAGCCCAGAAATTTATAGAGGTTCCTCCTTGCGAGTACGTCCTCTCTTCCAGCTCCACTGCTGGGGATCCGGTTTCCAACCGGGTCGTCCACTAATCCAATTAATCAAAAAGAGATTACAAACACCAATCGAATCTTGTTCTGTCTCACAAGCCTATATCTATTGGCTAAACACAGACTACAAGATTATTTGTAATCCTCTCAACAACTCTCAACACACTCAATACAAGAGTAGAGAATCTTCAATCAAGAGTTACAATAGACACTCTAATATTTGAGCACAAGAACACAAAGAAAGTAAGTTTTGGAGCTTTGCACAAAGTGTCTGACTAGTATTTGACTAGTGTCTGACGGAACGTCTGATGAAGTAGAAGTATAATATTGAAAGTAAAATTTCAGCTCGTGTAATTCTGGGTTTTTTCAATCTCGTATCTTCTTTGTTCTTTTTCCTGAAACATTTTACATATATATAATAATATATCCTGGTCTTTTTCCTTCAGTTCAACGGACTTCAACAACTTCATCCTTATCCAACAAAACAAAATTTGCCTTGGAGCTGATTCAAAATTCAAAATAATTCGAAGAACTGAGTATATTGATATCCCGTAATATCTTCAAAAACACAGCTTCTGGTTGTAAAAAACGAGAGAGAGATAGATGAAGAGAAAATATCTCGTATTTTGAAAAACAAATCTGGAGTGAAATCCGCATAAGGTGCCTTGCTGGAATTTTCCTGATACTGTGGAATAAAATCTTGAACAACAAGATGAGTTGTTGCTGTAACTGAAAAGATATCACACAGTTCGAAAAGATCCATATCCTTACCGATTTAGAACAGATTTGAAATTTATTCAAATCTTCCCACAAAATCCGAGATTTAGATATGTATCTTATCCAGAAAAATCCTCAGCTTGATACAATTCACGTGATATGAAGAAGTTAGAAGAAATCACTGCACGTCTGAAACAGCAAGCTTCTTGAAGAAGATGAACAGAAAAAATTAACATCTTGAAAGTTCAAAATCCCCATGAATTTTAAATCCTCCTTGTGGAACGTATTAGATATATTCTCAAATATCTAATAAAGTGGAGCTAGGCCTTCAATCAATTACTTATGCAAGAAATCAATCCAATAAATCGATTTAGAAAAACCTGATCTGAACTTGACAGCTTCTTTATACTGATGAAGAACCAGAAAGTCTAACCTTCGTTGATATATTAATATTTCACCCTTGAATTTTCTTAGTGTCTGATGTTCAAAAGATCAGAACCTTACTATCTGACTTACTGTCTGAGAATTTGCACACTTAATAAATCTTATTATATTTTATTCTTTTTTTATTATCATCAAAATAAAATAAAGAGAGCCTAACAAATAACAACATAACAAATAACTATAATTAAAAAATATGTTTGATTGCTTTATATAAAGTTCTATTGAGAAAATAATTCCATTTCCAAGCAATGTTGGGTATATATTTCTTTTGTTACCTCTTTTAGAATATTATTCTAGTCCTATATTACTAATATTTTAATCTGAATAGAATGTTTTTGTGTATAAATATATGTACATTCTTAATAATTTCATGTGAAAATAGGTTAAGACTAGGATATTCTTAAGCTAGAATTAAGGATACATAACATATTCCTAAGATAAAATAGGGAAAGTTGGAAAATACCCTCTCTAACTTTTACTTATGTGTGGATTTATCCCTTAAAGTTTTATCTATACGTGAATTTAGTCCCAAATTCATAGAAAATATGGACTATGCTAATTTTTAAAAGTTTAATATTATGTACCTTACATGATATGATACAGGTAATGCTTTATACCCTACTCATCATATACCCATTCATCCCTAATATAATATGGTATGAGTAATGTTTCATACTCTACTCATCATATATCCATTCACTCTTAACATTAACATTATTTGAAACTGAAAAAAAAAAAAATTATGGAAAAAGTGTATAAGATCACAACATCTTCAAAAGTTGTAAAGGACTTAGGGATAAAACAATTAAGACTTTGAAAAAAAAAAAAAGGAAAAAGGATACCCTAAGACTTTGTAAAAGTGCTTAATCACGTTGATGTTTTAATGTTTAGAAACTTGTACGGTCTAGTTCGTGCGATCATTGATATTATAATTAAATTAGTATGAAAAATTAAGAGTTTTGATAATGATTGAAATAAATCTGAATAATTAAAAGGTGTAACATGATATGACCTGATTTTTGTTATAATCATCATGATATTATAGAATTTTCCTTAATATTCCTTATATTAGTTTATTTACACCTTTTAAGTTATATATTTAATAAAATAAAGAAAATTATAAAGAGCGACAAAATTCTTGGCAGAAGTGTTCCGTAGGGTCCTGTGTCAAATATTCAGCACAGGATGATCCTATGCACCATACTTTAATAAACCGACCAGATTCATGACTACAATTTAGTCTTAAAATTTTCCAGTGTCAATCAATCAATCCTGTTTCAGCACAAGATTCCTCTCTCCCACCGCACACACACTCTCTCTCTCTCTGTGCCAACTGCTAGCTAAACTATCATTTCTCCTGCTTGACTCTCTCACCACCGCTCTCCGATGGCTGCCACCACCACCACTCCTCCACTCAAAATCATCGCAGCAGCCGATCCATTTGGCCCGCCACTAAAAGACGCCTTAGTCTCTCACCTCCGCTCCCTCCAAATTGAAGTCGAAGACCTCGGCACAGGGCCATACTACTCCATCTCCGCCGAGGTCGGCCGCCGCATCTCCACCGCCGCTTCTTCCACCTCCAACCTCCGCGGCCTCGTCTCCTGCGGCACCGGCTATGGCGTCTCCGTATTCGCCAACAAGTTCCCCGGCGTGTTCGCTACCACCTGTCTCTCCGTTGCCGATGCACTTAACGCAAGGTCGATTAATAATTCGAACGTCCTCGCCATGTCCGGGCTGTCGACGCCGGTTGATAAGGCTATCGAAATACTCGACACGTGGCTCAAGACTTCCTTTAAAGCACCTTGTCCTGCCTCGGATAATAAACCCTGGCCTGAGGATGTCCAGCAGTTCCTCGATAATGCGGAGACTGAAATGCCAGAAATCGGTATGATAATCGAATATTGAGAACATGGGAGTTATGTTTCCCGATTGGGGATAGAAGTTCTTCTGTCTCCATTATATATCACCATCTGTTCGATTGGGGAAAAGCAATCGGAAAGGAATAGAAATCCAATTCTTAAGGAATGGAATAGTTAGCCATTCCTGATAGTTCATTTGTAGAAGTAGATAGATTGAAAATATGTTTAATAAAATTAAAGAATAGCTATTCCCTACTCCAGTAAAGAACCATGATTCAGCATTTTTACAGCAATTGCAATTCTGCGGAGTATCGGGATCAAGTTAATTACCAAAAACCTTGATTTATGCTTACAAATGAATTGCATGTAGATCATGTGATATGGATATGAACATGTAATTTCTATCTATGTAATTTTGTCCATCATGGAAACTGCATGTAAACATGAGATTTTAAAGAGCATTTTGGGTTTTTATTTATTCAAAGTGTATTTCGGTAATTATCTTAAATCAAAGCCTATTTCAATAATTATATTAAATAGGGTACTAAATTAAAATATCAATTCTGCCAACTAAATATAAGAAAGAATGGATTTGCACCCGCAGAGGGGAATAGCTATTCTATTTCAGTTAATTATTCCAAACAAACGTGCCATAATAGCTTTTGACTAGTGAAATTCCATTGGTTGAATCTGAATCAAATTAAATATATGTCCCCTAAGATAGGAGATTTTAATGTTTAATTAGAGGGAGCTTCTATGATACTGTCGATGAGATGAAACTGTCTAATCAATTATTCAATATAGTAATTAAGATATTAATTATTTTAGAAATTTGATCACAGTTGAGTATAATATAAGTATAATATGAGCTGTTGGATAGTGATGGGACCAGCTCTGTCAAAATTAATTATGGAACCATAAAATTTCCCTTAGTTAGAATCGCGTATTTGTCCTCTTTGCTGTCGCCCATCAATCATAAACTTTTGCATATGCTTGAAAAAAGCAAGCAAATATGATCTCTTCAAATGTTTATTGCACTAAACATTTTGTGATCAGAGGGGATATGCTAAGTAGAGATATGAAAATTTGATCTGTTGAAATACTATGGGATTATATATAATGAATTCAAGATGGCATTTCATGTTATCTTCTATTATATTTCAAATAATATTTGTATCGGTGGTATCACATATTGAAGAAATGTATAATGCAATCAGGTCTGTAACTTGGTGAATGGATCAAATAGGATATTAATTTTGATCTTCAAAGAAGTAGGTTGAGATAGTTATTGTGGCCTTTTGAATTGGTACCATAGAGTTTAGTTGATGGATTCATCTGGTCTATTTATAAAGTTGGAAACCCTCATCGGATAAAATTAGATGTTAGAGACTATATTGGTGTTCTCTGAACATTAAATCATGTTAATACCCAGTTCAATGTTTGCTAATTCTGCTTTGTTGTATTTATTATGATTTGATGTTGCTAATTC
This sequence comes from Combretum micranthum, assembly GCA_024138025.1. NCBI lineage: Eukaryota > Viridiplantae > Streptophyta > Magnoliopsida > Myrtales > Combretaceae > Combretum > Combretum micranthum. Next base: position 54,682 of record JAMXBD010002343.1, on the reverse strand, counting down.
CGTAGGCTTAAAATGCAGGTAAGAATGCTGAGTCAAAGTCACAATCAGATCAAGTTACAAACAATGTTGCAGATTCATGTGCTATCTGTTGTTTAGTAAAGAATAGGGAGTTCACGCCGATAGATATCATGCCAGGTGGGATGATGAAGATTGTTAGGGAGACTCCAACAAGTGCAATAGTCCGGTTTAAAGCAGGGAGTGTGGAACCTGCACATCACCATACTTTTGGGCATGATTTGGTGGTGATGGAAGGAAAGAAGAGGGTATGGAATCTGACCAAGAAAGAGAAGTACGATTTGGAGGTTGGTGATTATCTGTTTACACCAGCAGGAGATGTGCATAGAGTGAAGTACTTTGAGGACACAGTTTTTCATCAAGTGGGATGGGCTCTGGGATTTGTTTCTTGATGAGGATCTGGAAACTGCAAATAGTGCTATCGACAAGGAAATAGCCGAGGAAGCTATTAAGAAGAAAACTACTGCTTAGATTACCATGCCATCCCATAGACTAAGCATATAATAATGTATAATGTCTGGTAATGTATAATGTCGGGTAGGCCTATGGGTTTTGAGTCGGAATACTACATGTGTTTTCTAGCTGTGTGTTCTAGGGTGCATTGTCTTTGGATTATAGTTTTTCAGTGTCATGGCATTGGCTATTCAAAAGGCTACACCAGGCCAAGAAACCCAACCTAACTGGACGACTTAAAAAAATGATAGGCCAAGCCGAGACATGTCATGTTGTATTGCTCAACTCCTTTTCCCTTGTAGTACCAGTGTCGAAGTCAGACCTTTTATAGCTGGCTGAAGTGAGAGCGTCAAGTTGACTCTCAAGATCGATATACTCCATTATATTTTCAAAGAGGCAATTTCAAGGGATCAATGTACAGGTTTAAGGTTGTTTGCTTGAGTTGGTTTATGTCTATTGTAACTTTAATTTGTCTTGTTTCAAGTACGGAAACATAAATAAGAAATCGGTTTCTGCTAATACTACACGGTTCTTTGCATGTTTTTCTTTTGATGCACTGTAGCAATCTTTGGCATTCTAACCTACTCTGTGGTTCATGGGTTTGGCTATGAAAAATGGTTGGGCATGAAGCAATCTACCTCAGCGAGTTATGGAATCCACAACCCAAAATTTGCTTTGCCGCTGCGGAGCCTCATCCTTTACCTTAGTGAGAGCCGGTACGAGTATTTCACTTTTTTATGAAGGCAATAGAGAGTGAAGAGCCTAAGAAATAGAAACAATGAGTGTACAAACAGGTGTTGGATTAAGGAGTTGCAAAGTCTTACATTAATGACTCGTTCACTTTGCTAAATGAATAAGGTTGTAATGAAATTCCTATTATGGAGGAATGGAATAGAGTTGTAATAGTATTTTTCTTTATTAATTTTTTATTTAAATGGTGGTATTTTGCAAAAAAAAAAAAAAAAGAAAAAGACAGTGTCAGCATTGAATTATAAAGAATGATAATTCAATATTTTGTGTAATAAGGATTTATTATGGAATCACTATTCAATAAACTAAATATCATAATAGCTATTCGTAAAGAATAAGGTTGTAATAGAATTATAATTACAGTAAAGTGAACGAGTAGTAAATATTCTTCATACATAACAGTATGTAGTTAGAGGAGACAAAAATGGTTACACAAAAATTGTCCCAACAGGTGAGCCAGTATTGAGCAGCTAAGTTGGTTAGTCCAGCAACGAATCCTATGACTGCATACATCAATCTACTCAGTGGATAAGGACCTGGAATAGGCGAGCATCCAAAACGATGGTAAGTTAAAATTTCACAACAAACCTGGGGAGCCCTTCACCCATTACACATCACATACCATTTGCTCCAGTTTCCACTCATTAGTCTAGCTACATGGAAACAAGACAGCTTGGGAAGAAGAGCTTTGATATATTATATTTAACCTTTTATCATCAATTATACATCTATGCATTACATAAATTCTATTAACTTAACATATATCATGAAATCGCTCAGCTCTCATATCGTAATTACCTCCCATACTTCTAATTTGGGAGGCAGTTATCTATTCAATGAATACTTACAGATTGATTACACAAGACTTAGCTCGTCTGTTGCGTTAGCAGCTTCTAAATGTCCTTTAGCAGTCTCAAGCTCTTTCCTTAGTGCCAATAACTCTTCCCCAAAATCACAAATGTAAGCGGAAGCCTGCCTACCTGACAATGTTGCGCCTTCCATACTGTCAATGTAATCCTGCAGAGAAAGCAAATCCATTTTTGCAGCCTTAGCATAATGCTTGGGGTGGCAACTCAACGAACTCCCCGTAAGATAAATAGAACAGAATTTGGAAGATATTACAAACTACCTCTGGAGAAGATCACTTGCAACGTTTTTGCAGGTTGTCTAGTATACAAATTATTAATCTATATTTGCCATCTCATAAGCAAACAGGAATAGTGACTAGTTATATCTCTTATCCTTTGTCATCCGATGTTGAGCAAGGGACAAGAAACAGTACCTGTTTTGTATATGAGCCTGCAAGGAAAAAGTTTTTGATGGGTGTCTTCTGATCTGGACGGAAAGGATCTTTGCCAGGGCCTTCTCGGTATAATGACTGTCCAATTTTAACAACTGATGACCAAATAACTTCTAGACCTTGTGATGATGGAAACAATAATAGGACCTGATAACAAAAAATATTGCATGATAGCCAATATACAAATTTACAGAATAAGCAAAGTCAATAAAATTAAGTCCAAGTATTACATTTACATACAACCGCCTTCCCCTTTCTTTGACATTGTGAAGTGTGCTCAAAGTAAGAGCATTATCTCTTACTAATGTCTTAAGTCCAAGCAGATCTAGGTTTCTAGGATCTCAGACAAGAAAAGATTAAATAGGAGTTGCTTGCCACCGGGACTATCCAATTTTGGTTGCAGATTAATAGAAAATTCTCATGTGTCAATTTTAACCTGCTGTGTTAGTATAAGTGCCCCCAGTTGTCGAAGGAGGGAAAAAGAAAAAGGTCACGTGTTAAATTCTAATTACTACAGGCCTATCATTGATGAATCCAAATGTCATGTCACACATTAAAACCTTTCTACTTTCTCAGAAATCTACTCTTGTTCCAATGTAAGCTCAAATAGATTTGACCAACCTGCTTTGCAACCCTCTTTATGATTTCATCATTTGGCAACGGCATATAGGGGTCGCCTGGGGTTAGAACACACCTAGAATTTCAGAAAGATCTATCAATAATAGAATACCAAAAAAAAAAAAAAAAAGTGCAGATTAAGCATCCAAAACCAAGATATCATGGACTACAATAATACCTAACAGATATGTGATGGTGCTCTAAGCAGTTTTGATAGCATTTGGGTATATATAGAGCAGATCAACAAGGAACTTCTCACTTTTTTAGGCAAAGCATGTTTTTATCAATTGACACAATGAGACAGATTCTTACATTATTAATGCATTTTGTAGAAGAAACACAGAATGAGCTAAGCAACAAATAAAGAAGTCGAGGAGAGCCTTATATTTTATAAAACTGTCAGAAGCTAAATGAGTAAAATCTTTGTTTGTACTCACTGGAGCAACGATCCTTGTCCTTCGATGTAGTAATCTTCTGGTGACGTGAGTGCTAGGTCTGCAAAACATGAGAAATCGGCATCTGGAGTGTACAGGAGGTTGTCCAAACCGGCAGCTTGCTTTAGTTGCCTACCATAAAAAAAGTATCAATTAGTGAGACATCATTGTGACTGTTTGTTGAAGCAAGAGAAAGAAAGCAAATTTTCATTCAATATTTTGTTCTTAAAGTAGAATCTACAAATTGAAGCATACCTTGAACGCCCCAAATCCTGCAATTCTGTCACCCATCCATCATACCGAAGCTGCACAGTGACAACAGGCACACCAACCAGCTTGTAAATATTATCGAAGAATTCATTCTCTCTCCAAGATACCGGCAGTAACCTTTTGATTCCAGGGACATCAAGAGCTGCCATCAATGTGGAGTATAAAGATCATTAGCTATGAAAGTGGCATCAAGTAAGTAAACAAGATGGTGTATATTCAACCACAAACCTGCTACATAGGCATCAGCTGTCACAATTTTCTTTTCTGTAGCCTGTGGAAAAAGAAAACTCTCGCATTAAAACTCAACATCCAAAACAAATTTAAACTAGACATCTAATCAAGCTATGTGGCTTCAGTAAAAAGTAATGGATAGCCCAGCAATCTATTTTATAAAGCACTTGCCAATATACTGCCTATATAGAATATGACTTTAGCAGATTAAAAATGTCAAACAGAAACTTACTTTAGATACTGCCAGTCCTGAGACATAGGTGTGCCCACCAGGAGATTTATCATAAAGTATCTCTCTGCATCCCCACCTCAGATGGAAACTGTTCCGGCAGAAACATCAGTTTAATGATGAGAAACTCCAACAGTTCGCTCTCATGATTTCTCATATATCATATTCAGTGATACATATTCTAGAATTACCGTCCTCCTCTGTCTGTGATATACTTCTTAATAGGACCACTCAAGTAAAGATCTGGAGAACCCTTGAGCATGCGCAGCAGAGAAGCCTCAGTTTTGGTGGCGAACAAGGCAAATATTGTCAGCATACAACGAGCACTAATGTTATCACAGTCAATGAACCCAAGAGCATAAGCAACGGGATCCCACATTCTCTGTATACTTGCACGGGTCCCACCCTTGGACATGAACCAGTCAGAGAAGCTTATCTGAGTAAAACAGCAGAAAATGAATAAATGAAGCCAGTGAAGTAGATCTAAAAGATATCAAAAGTAAGTATTCTACTGAAAAAAAGAAACAGAAATAAAATATGATGGGAAACTGGAGGATTTACAAGGTTTTCTCTAGAGGCAATTGACCATAAAAGCACAAATAGATTATAGATACTGTTGGCTCAAGAATGAAATGAATCATATCCTTACACTATCTAAATTTCGAATATCCTTCATTGCTCCATCTGGATCAATTAGAGCCTTCACAACCGGACTTAGGGCCAAAGCCACTGCGTTTCTGGCTTTGTCATAAGTCTGTGTATTTACAACATTTATAAAAAGAATTAGATACATTTCTCTGATCCACCTCAAGACATTATTAGCAAAGCCTATGATTACAAGAGAAATAAATTTTTTCTAGATTATTTCCTCTTGATGGTTCTTATTTTAAAGAAGATAATGAAATCAACATAATTAAAGCCATCTGAAGATCTGATAGAAGACAGCAATAAAGCCGATGGTGGACCCAAGATTTCACCTGAGGGAGGGCAAATTACACAAAGAAGGGGCAAATTAATAAAAAATACATATCGTTTTTCACAAACTCATAAGAAGTTTCACGAGAAGTCTCAAGGTTGGGCAGGCAGACAAAGGGCCTAGCCTCCCCCTTAGGGCCATCCCCGAATAGGGCTGATCATACTTTATGACCATATCTGTGAAAAACAATAAGGAACCTCCAAAGTTATTGAAGAAAAGCTAATGCAGACACTTCACATTGCAATGAGAGGATTTTATGGGCTAGCATTAAAGATGATGCTAGACACGGAAAAATCACAAGGAGGATTCTAAGTTTAGCTAATTAGATAGATAAGCTCTGTTTGCTTCATGTCTGTAAACAGACAAGAGAAATGCTGCTGTGAGAAAGTGCTCACCACCGAAATGATGAAGAATAACGTCCCCAAATAATGAAATTGAATATATGCATAATCTTTGATTAAAATTCACCGGATGCCATATGATCTAAAGTCTCAAAAAATAAATAAAGCACTACCTTTAGTTGATTAGTTGTCAAAAATGCCTGAATACCATGAAGTGGAGCTCCAATTGGAAAACGAAAATCAAGTTCTGCCATTGAAAGAAAAGGTCAATCCCTTAAAAATATGGCTGGACAATAAGTCATCTTATCCAATGATAAACCCAAGAAAGGAATACAGCTAAGTTAATTCGGCAAAAGGTAAGCAGTCAAAGTTTATTTTGGATATCTGGCACAGTAGACTGGGTGAAAGATTGACAATACAAACATACCTCCAATTTGTCCCCCTTTATTCACAAAGGTGTGAGTGTGCTCTTTAACAAGCAAATTTTTTTCTGCACCTACCTAGATAAAAAGAAGATGAAAGACAATATGCTCAGTTACAGAAATAAGCATGTATAAAAAGGCAATATTTTAAAATGTATTGCTGTTGATATACTGCCTTCACCTTTTTCATCAGACGGAAAAGATTGTTGTAGCAACCGAAGAACACATGCAATCCCATTTCAATATGGTTTCCACGTTTATCAACAAAAGAACCAACTTTACCACCAATAAAAGATCTTGACTCATATATATCCACCTATTGAGGAGAAGATAAAAGCATGTGGGTAATTCCATATATAAGATGAAATGTAAGGAAAGCAAACCAAAGGCTGTCAACGTGACAAACTTAAATGCAATTAGCTCCTTGATTCAAATTTTAAGTAATGCAGCAGGCCTTGCATGTACTTCATCGTTTATCTTTTAAAAACAACCAGAAGATCTGCAAGTGAAAACCTGTCTTGAAGTTGAAATATAAACCTGATGACAAACTACACACACACGATCATGACATGCATATGTAAATTAGATAGCTGACCTCATGGCCTTGATCGAGAAGTTCGACAGCAGTTGACATACCCGCAAGCCCTGCTCCAATAATTGCTACTTTCAGTTTTGGTCCCCTGTAGTGTTCAGGCTCTAGTGGAAACAGACCCTTGGGAGCTGACAAGCAAACCATCGAATTAGACAAAAAGAATCTTCCAGACACATAGGTGAAGATAACTTAAGTCCCATTTGATTAATATTTTATTGACATATCACAAGCATATTAATCTCACAGCAAACCAGTTCTATATGAAAATGCATAAAAGTTTCAGACATTTAGAATTGCAAAAAGTGGTCTTTCAGGACCGTCCATAATGACTCGCCTAGACCAATGTTATCCTATAGGCTTGCCAACCAACTTTTCTTTGGCAAAACTAGCTCTTTTCAGGTGTAAGGCATCAGATGGAACAACAATTAAATAACCATTTTCAACTGCATTCAAGAGCGAGACACACGCTAATGGTGTCAGCACTTCCTTCATTATTCACACAGTAACCACTCGGCGTGCTAGTAACATCGAAGCTTGGCAAATGATTCACCATGTTACTTAGCATGATTAGTGATAAGTACGAGCCAATTGAAACATTCCAGGGAGTTTGCTACCCTTTCCTAGTTACTACATTACAACTTTATAGACATACAAAACCCACTATAAAACTACAATTATATAAAATGTTAAGCTACTATTTACTTAGATTCCACTCAATTCAAGTCATAATTCCACCGAATTCTATACATAAACAATACAAACTACCAAAAACCAGTAGATTAAAAAACTGACCCAATTCGTACAAATGAATTTCATCACTGAAAGTAACAAAATTTATAATTGAAATGACCAGAACGAGTTAAACTTTCAAATACCATTAACACTCATGTCAGACACTTTGGAGTCCAAAGAGGAACGAACCAAGAACCCATGGTCTCTCTTCATAACTTGCCGATGTTTACCGGTAGAAAAAACCCGAATTCCGTCTTTTCCGGCAACAAAAGTGGCCGGAAGAACAAGGGAAGAAGAACCCATATTTCTGTAAAACAAGAAGAAACACGAAGTGGGTCGGTTCAAGATAAAGCTGTTATAACGACCCAGATAAAAAGTTTGGAACTTTGTTTTCTGGGGTGGTGGCGTATAAAGTTTTTTTAATTTATTTTTTATTTTTTTAAATAAGAAAAAGAGGTATCTTTAGTGCAGAAGATGCTGTTAGTTAATGTTTTGTCAAGTAATTAAAACATGTTATGTCAGGAAGAAAAAGTTTTTTAAAGATTCTGCTTTTTGTAATGTTTTGGGAAGTGAAGTGTGTGATGCGTGTGTTGGGTCTAAGATGGTGAAAGGGCAAGTGAAAAAGGAGTAATGGAGTTGCCACTAAAATGATAATGGACGAAACAAAAACCAAACTCAGTGGAGAAGATTATTAATTTATACGAAAATGTCAAATTGGGTGCACCAGTTTTTTTCAAAAAATAATAATAATAATAATAATTTAGTAGTTCAATTTGAAATGGTAAATTTAATACTAATTAAAATTTTCATAATTATTTTTATTATCTTATTTATCACTATTTGTTCAATTTGATTATGAAGAAAAAATAAATATAAATTCAATGATAGGCTATCACTTTCAAGTCAACAGAACACATATTAAAGATAATAAAAAAATATGAAAGACTTAATTAAATATTAAACTGATCATTTTAAAATTTACGTATCAAATTAAATTTTTAATCTAATTTTAACACTAATTTGATATTCATCCATTTATATTTTAGGTTTTATTACATTGGCTTTAATGGATTACATATAGAGCTAAGTTGGTCAAGTAACCAACGATCATGTATTGGAATAATTAGTCTAGGACTTGTTAGTAAGAGTAGTGTAGTTAGTAAGTGTAGTGGAACATAACACCCATATGCCTCATATTCATTCTAGAGTTTGCATTCTAAGATACATAGTGTTAATAGTGAAATATAGCCATCAGTCGACTTGGTCTTTTGGGCCTCAAGGCTCAAGAATACTAACGAACCTAAGAAGAGCCCACTACCTATGATACCTCGACCTCCCGAAGAGGTAGGAAGAGTCAAGGTCCCGCAAGGGGAAATGGCACGAGATCTCTCTAGGAATCCTTACCTTGGGAAGGGTCAATTGAGCTCATATGCAGTTATCATGCGAGTTCGGTCTTATGACCTTATGATCTCTAAGTTAAGCGAGCACTCAAGTTACACCCTGTGACTTTAGAAGGGGAGACATAATCAACTTGACCATACTCCGCAAAGTCTCTGCTCCTCAGCTCAAGCATCCCCATTGGCTCGAGTGCCGGGTTGATTGCCAGGAAAAAGTTTACCCTAGTGTAGCCCCAAATACGATAAGTACCCCTTTCTTCTTTGGAAAGAAGGGAGAGAAAAATTTTCTTATTTTATCACAGATATATTATTTTTACCCACAGACTGACTTAAGTATTGGAGTGATTGCGCCAGGTAACCTCTGGTGTACCTATAATCACTTTTTTTTATGTTTGCAGGAGTTATTTTTACCGATGAAAATTAGCTCGTGCAACATGTGACATCGTTTGTGGAAAAACATTTTTGAAACCTTCCTTCTCTCTTATTGTTTTCTCTGCTAAAACACTTCTTAAACCCATAAACCTCCACTACAAAAATACATTTTCCTACATAATGCCAAGGCTATAATGGAGCAAGAATCAAATTGATCCTACTCTTACATCTACCCTAATAGGCGACAGTCGGGCGTCCAAACAGTAGCGCTGACCTAATGGCGGGTGCAAATGATAGCCCTTTGGACCTAGGATGCATCTTGGAGTTAGAAAACTTGTTCATAAGAATAAGGAAAAATGAGTGTTCCAACACCTTCTTTCATGCTAGAATCACAGAGTTGGAGTGCTTAAAGGACCTGCACTTGGAAGAACACACCTTCACCACACGGCGAAGCACCTCTCTAACCCAACTACCATCCAAAGTCGAAGAGGAACCAATTGAAAGGGACCACAGGCATACTATGACATCACCACGGGCTAGCACCTCCACCAAGAAGCGATCCTACAATTTGAAACCACACCAAAGTGAATATTAGAGACATAATACTCCCAAAAAGCCTAGTGAAAGCTACCTAAAGCGTTTCATAAGGATGAACAACATCCCAACACTCAGTTCGAGATACCAAATAGAAGATATGTGACATATGAAGGTAAGGGTTGCGAATCCCAACTCAACCCGAGCTCATGAGGACAACACACCTACCTTCATCGCTAAGGATACTCGGGTTGGTTCCAACAAGGGATTGTTAGTGATTGTGCCGTAGGCTAATTACTGGATATTGTCATTTGATATATATATATATATATATATATATATAAAATAAATAGAGGCATTTCTTTTGTATTGTTTGCGTATTTATTTAATAATAGAAATCCATGAATAATTTATTATTCTAAATATTCCTAGATGCTCATTATTATGGGAATGATAATGAATTAAATCTAGTATGAGTTTTTTTTTTTTTTTAATTTGGTAAACATGGGATGTTTATTTATAAGTGATATAAATAAAACTCATAGGCACATATTAGATGACTGTGTGCTGAACTGACCCACTATGAGATCACTACATGGAATATTGTCATAAGTGATTTTCATAATAACTATATCAACGTATCCTTAGACCTGAAATCACCATAGGTTCCAACATGAGAAACATTATGTTTCAATTCAATCAAATGTTGTCTTTAACCTGATAATTATAAAGGTTAAGTTTGGGCATAATGTACATCATGTAGAGGAAGTTGAGTGATTTAGATGTGATTTGTCCCTCTCGTTATGAGAGAGATATCTCTAGGCCCCTCGATAAATGAGACTGGGAAATGCATGGCCATGCTCAAATGAATTGATAGTGTGATCAATTTCATTTGTATTATCAGATCACTTGGAAATCGAGAAATGATAAGATTGAACAATACAAGAATGACACTCTCCATGTCTTATGTTCAATCTAGATATCATGTGACAAAAAGGATAATGACATAAATTATAGATCAAACAAAAATCGGATTACTGATATTCACCTAATTTGGGTAGACATAATGTCTTGCTAGATACCAATGATGTATTGTAGCTCTAAAAAGCGTTTAGGACCTACTGCCAACATTAGATGTACCTACAGAGTGACACATAAAAGAACGAATAAAATATATTATGGGTTTATATTTAAACCTATAGGAATTATTATATTTATTATTCTTAAATAGTTTAAGAATAATAAATGATTATGATAGATAATTAATATTTAATGAAATAATTTATTTTATTAAATATTAAATAAATATCTAATCATATATATCTCCTAGGGTTTCCTATATGTTTATATATATATATATATATATATATATCTATAGACAGCCTTTTAGGTCAGACTCTTTGATGTCACATTAGACGGCAGAGAAATTCTGCAAACCTAAAAGAGAGAAAAGAAGAAAAATAATTTTGACACAAATTGGATTCGTGTTCTTGAGTGCTAGCACACAATCGTTTGCGTGTGGATACCGTAGAGGGGATTGTGAGACTACGGTTCCTATAAATCCGATTTGCTGATCATTTTGAAGCATCAATATAAGGTATATTCAAGAAACCCTTTTTTGTTCAAATCTAATAAAAAAACATGGATACTGGTATAGGGTTTTGTTTTTCTGCTGCGTTTTAATAAAATTTTCGAAATTTTGTATCAATAAAACCCTATAGGGATGTGCATTCAAAGCAATTAAAGAAATGATGAAAAGGCTATTGACTATTATAGAAGACTTTAGGGATGAACTCGCTGCCAAATACTCTCAAATAAGACACCCTTTATGAAAGAGGTTCAATTTGAGGTACTCCCGACCGGGGCTCGGCTACCCTTTTAGAATCTTACAATGGAACAACTAATCTAGAGGACCACATCACCTAGTTCCAATCCAACATGGTTATACATAATTTCTTAAATGCAATATGGTGCAAGACTTTGTCTGCCAACTCTCGAGAGGCAGCCCGATATGGTTCAACAAATTTGAGCCTAACAAGATAAGTTCGTTCACTCAGCTCAACGACCTTTTCATGGCACACTTCATGGCAAGCAAACTATCAAAGGAAGAATGCTTCGTACCTTTACATAATACAACAAAGGTGGGGTGAACCTTTGAGAGATTAGTTGGCAAGATTTAACGAAACGTGCTTAGAGGTCTCAAACCTCAACCAAGGAGTAGCTTTAGAGGTTATCAAACAAGAAGTCCCCACAGACAGCCTACACTTTGATTCCATTTCGAAATTCCAGCTCACTACACTTGAATAAGTAAGAAAAAAGGTGCAGATTCACCAAGCAAATACCAAAAACGTTAGAAGGGAAGCTGAAGCTAAGATTGAGCCCCCTAGGACTAAAAGCAATCCACCTTAAGAAAAAGGACAACAGAAAGACCACCACGACTTCAACTGAGTCGATACACATCAAGGTCATAGAGACGATGATAAGTGGAAACTCTTCCCAATGTATAATGAGTTCACACCTTTAAAATTCCCAGTACACAACATATTCCTTGAGATAAGGAGCCAAGGCCTCCTACTGCTACCAACTCCAATGAGGCCTAGCTTGAGAAAAAAAGATTCAAAGGAATATTGCAAGTACTGTCACAATTATGGGCATAATACAAAGAACTGTTGGCAGCTAAAAAGTGCCATAAAGGATGCCATATGGCATGGATGGCTCAAGCAGTACATCTGTCATGACCTCAAACCTGAGCCATCCGCACAGAAACATAGGACTAATGAACAAGAGAAAGCCATGAACACCCGGGACTGCTTTGATTAGCCTCAACTCCACCAACATTGCCATGGTGAAATGAATACTATCATAGGTAGACCCCTGACCTCAATGAGAGTAAGGATACCGCCCCACACAAACTCATCCTAATAAAGGATGAACCTGGAACCTAAAACTACTAAGGTCAACACTACCATCTTCTTTTCAAATGAAGATTATGAAGGGGTTCAAGCCGCTCACCAAGATGCCCTAGTGATCTTTGCTTACATTTTGAGTTGGCGAGTCAAAGGAGTAATGATTAATACAGGAAACAGCACTAACATCCTCTTCAATCAGGCGTACGAGCAGATTAAACATGAGCTAAAACCAAAGTGAAGGTGGCCCATTCGACTTCGAGGAATCATCACTCTACCCCTTAAGCTCAGTAAGGAGTCGTGTAACATTGTGCACTAGATAGATTTCCTTGTAGTTGACCATGGTCCCCTATTATTTCATATTAGGAAGGGTTACACAGTCGATATTCAACATGGTCGTATCCCAGCCCCACCTCTAAGCAAAGTTCCCCACCTTAATTGGGGTAGGAATATGTCGAGGAGACCAAAAAATCCTGAAAATTGTACATCATAGCCTTAATTTGATACTGTGTATGCATTATAGATACTGAACCAGAAGATGAATTTAGCTGGTGAGGTAAGCGATCCGAGCTCACAGAAAAAGTCACCTTACATGATAATCCTGAAAACACCATGAAGGTGGGAAAATCGATCCCTCTTGACATAAGAGAGAGCTTGCTCATGTTCTTATGGGTTAATAAGGTCATCTATGCGTGGTTGCCTTCCAACATGATAGGTGTAAGCTTGAACGTGATCACGCATCAACGGAATATCAACAAGATCCAAAAACATGTTTACTAGAAAATTAGACACTTCGCCCTCGAGAGACAAGCCACCATTGAAGAAGAGGTCTAGAAACTGCTCCGAATAGGATTCATCAGAGAAGAAAAATACCTGACTTGGCTAGCTAATGTAGTCTTAGTCAAGAAACCCAATGGGAAATGGCAAATATGTGTAGATTAAACCGACTTGAACAAAGCATGTCCAAAATATTTTTCTTGCTACCATAAATCGACCAGCTCATTAACAACACCTCAGGTCACGAACTATTGAGTTTCATGGATGCCTTCTTGGGCTATAACCAAATCAAAATGAAAGAAACTGACGAAGTTCACACTCCTTTGTGACATCCTTCGGCATATACTGCTACAAAATGATGCCATTCGGACTGAAAAATACCGGCACCACCTTCCAACGACTAGTCACTGAGGTATTCAAACCTAGATAGATAGGAATATGGAAGTTTATGTCGATGATATGATCATGAAAAGTAAACAAAAAGAAAGTCACTTGCATGACCTTTGAGAGACCTTTGATCGACTCCGCTTTCACAATTTAAAGCTTAATCCATAGAAGAGCACATTTGGCACCTCATCAGGAAAATGCTTAGGTTATGTGGTGTCCCAAAGAGGGATTGAAGCCAATCCTGACAAGATCAAAGAGATCTTGACAATGATGCTGCCTACATCAATAAGAAAAGTGCAACAACTCATTAGTAGAATAACTGCATTAAGCAAATTCCTCCCTAAGAGCATCAATCCTCAAAAAATCGATCAGGTCAAGTGGATGGAAAAGCCACAACAGGCCTTCGATGAGCTAAAACAATTCTTAACAAAACCACCATTGGTAACAACCTCGCTCCAAAGTGAGGTCTTATACCTTTACCTCACAGTGAGCAATTGAGCTCTCTCATTTGTGTTAACATAAGCTGAAAGGAAACAACACTGACCAATATATTACATTATCCATATCCTCCAATGGCCAGAACAAAGATATACAAAACTGAAAAAGTTTGCCCTAGTAGCTATAATATCAACATGTCAACTACAACTACATTTTTCAGACACATCAGGTCATCGTCCTCACTGATGTCCCGATAAGGGAAATCCTCCAAAAGCTAGACATCTTAAGAAGGATGATGAAATATGCTATCAAACTCAGTACCCATGAGGTATAATACCAACATAGGGATGCTATAAAAGCACAAGTTTTAGCCGGCTTTGTGGCCGAATATATCAGACACCCAAGCAAAATAATAAGCAAAAGGCTACTTAAACCCTCCATGTAGATGGATCCTCTACATAAGGGGAGTGGAGCTAGCCTAGTCCTAGAGGGACCCCATGGAGTCAAGATCAGTTATGCTTTAAAATTTAGTTTTCCCGTAAGCAATAACGAAGCACAGTACAAAGCCCTGTTAGCTAGACTCAAGCTCATAATGAGTATTGGAGTAGAAACTAAGGACCTCAAAATCTTTTCGGATTCCCAACCTGTGGTACAACAGGTCAAAGGCCTATATGAAGCAAAGAACAAAGAAATGGTCAGATATCTAGAAGCAGTCCGATCCTTCACCAAAGAATTACCCTCTTTGGATATCATGAAAATACCAAGAGTCGATAACTTAGAAGCTAATAAGCTTTCCAAGCTCGCCTCCATGATAATTCCCAAGCTAGGAAAGGTGGAAGAAAAAATCTTCATCGAGTTCCTACCTTAGAAATCCACCATTACAAGGGCCTCAAGGTGCTAAATTTGCAATGGGTAACTCCCCCTCTGAGCTAGATGATGCCAATAGAGGAGTACCTCAGGGATGACACCCTACCTTCGAATAGAATGCAAGTAAAGAAGTTGGTGTACAAAGCAGCCAACTACATCCTGATCAATGGGGTCCTATACAAGAGGTGCTTTAGTTTCCCCTTCCTCCATTGTCAATAGAGGAAGGGTAGCATGTTCTAGAAGACCTCCACACCAGAAGTGCAACAACCACGTCAAAGTCCAGTCAATGCATACCTAAGTCGTGCAACCTAGCTACTTCTAGCAGACAATGATGCAAAGGAGTTTGTCTAGTGATGTGAATGTTGTTAAAAGATCATCTCTATTAACCACGCCCTAAGTGCCGACCTACTTTGCCTCACTAGCCTATGGTCGTTCGCTATGTGGGGACTAGACATCCTCGGACCATTCCCCCTTTGACAGGTTAAAGGAAGTTTATAATAATTAGGTGTGATTACTTCATGAAATGGGTAGAAGCCGAGGTGGTGGTAAAGGTTATAGACAAAAGCATCTCGCACTTCATCTATACAAACATCACAGTTAGATTTGGAGTCCCACACTCCATAGTAATGGACAAGGGAAGGTAATTCAGGGCTAAGAGAATCATATTACCATGCACTACACCTTTGTTGTGTACCGAGCTAACGGCTAGGTCGAAGTAATCAACAAAACAATCATGCAAAGTCTTGCTAAGGTAGAGCGCCAAAGTGGTAGATAGGCCCATGAGCTACCCAACATCATATAGGGATACCGTACTATTCGGCGAACCTCAACAAACGAAACTCCCTTTTGTCAGGCCTTGGATCGGAAGCTATCCTACCCATCGAGCTTGAACTACCGAACATCCAAACCCAATCCTACAATTAACTAATCAACAAGGTCAGACTCTGCACAAAGCTCGATGCCATTGAAGAAACTCCAGACACAATAAGCAAGAAAATCGCTGCCTACCAACGAGAGGCAGCCTGGTACTATGACAAGAAAAGCAAGCATAAGGTCTTTCTCCTAGGCGATCTTGTTTGCAGAAATTCAGAGGCAATGGGGTTAAAAGAAGCCTGAGAAAAACTCGACCCATATTGTGAAGATCCTGTTTGAGTGAAAGAAGTCTTGGGAAACGGGGCATACAAGCTTGAAATGCTAAATTGGGAGCTTATCCTTAGAACATGGAACATGAACAACTTGAATAAATTCTTTGAATAGATACTACCCACTTATGTGTAAAATGTGACCATGGGAAAACCACAAATGAAATGAAAATTCTACCTTAAAAATGCATCTCCAAAATCTTTCCTTTATTTACATGATAGCAAAAGAACAAACAAAAAATATTCAGTAGGGGCCTTGGGAGTTTAAAGAACTCTACACTCTCGTCCTAAGTGAGCTCAAGGTAACCCCCTCCTAAGGTAACTCCCTCTTGAGGGTAACTAAGGTAACTCCCTTTGTGAGATTGGGTACCTTCCTCCTAAGGTTTGTGAGTTTGGGTAACACTTAGATCATTTTCTTTTGAAAAACAAACAACACAAGAGATTCAGGTCACTGAAAATAATACTACTCGTGCCATTTATATAAAACAAGTCTCAAACGAGTTGCAAACAAATTCATTAACTTGAAGAAGGTCATTACACTAATTTTAACTAGCATATCGGCAAGATTATTTTTAACTAGAATTCTAGCCAAGGAATACAAAGTGAACTTTTCACAAGTACAGACTTATTCTGGCTGAACACAACTTCGAGCAGAAAAACTCCATAAAGGATTTAAACCTTAAATTAGAGGAGTCCTTCCATACCCAGCCGACTACAACTAAAAAATATGGGTTCAGGCTGAATACAACTTCACCTCCTAGACCTCCGAAGCATGAGCTTAAGCTCACCATCCACCTTTAAGGACAATAATGAATCTCAACTCGAAAAGAACTTAGCACACCTAGGAAGAGGAGGGTAAAGTCAATTCCCAACAATGACCAAAAACCCAATAAGCCATTAGAAGATTGCGCTCAAAGTGGGGATCAAGTCTTTACATCCCTAACGACCTCCACTTGCCATGAAAAAGCTAAAAGAAAGGTGCTAGGAAGTAGGACAAAGAGTCAGATAGCCCTTCCACGATGACCTTAACCTCGAGTAGCACCTCGAAGGCTTAGATTATTGATGGAGGATGAGCCTCTGCTCACATAAAACACATCACTAGAGTCACCATGGCCTCTTCACCAAGTAATAGACCTTAGCGAACTTAACCTGGAGACTTCAGAAGGGAGATACGACCCCAGATCGAGAAGCTAAAGTAGAAGTGGAAATGGGTCTTGACTAACATGCTCAACCCATTACATGACCTTAGTGATGGACCCATGTAAATAGCGGCTACAGAGCTTCTAACCCCCTTAAACAAAGACCATAGAGTGCTAAGGACACCATACAATTTGTAACATCCAATGGCTCAACCTTTCAACCCAAAGAAGGTTAACAGGAAGAAAACTTATCATCTGTTCAACCCTTGGGTACTAAGGAGAGAAAGAAAAACCTTTGGCTCATGAAGTAAAATAAAAAGGAGTAAATGTGATTCATGCATAAACAGTCTACCCCCAGCATTATTTATAGGTAGGGTAAAAATGCACTAGAACCGACCTTTAATGTAACAAAATCTTGAGGATCCCAAGTACAACTCACCTTAATCATTCAATCAGGCCTGAGGTATTGGCGAACCTTGAAAAGGAAAGTTTTATGGTACGCATAACCTTGCCCGTAGAACGACATCACCAGCCAGTAATAGTTGTACAAATATTACATTATCAAAAGAAAAACAAGCTAAAGAAAGTGACATCAACAATAGCAAAGATCGAGCTTGCTGAACACTAGCTAAAGATATGATAAAATTATAAGTGCGAAAGACGAATATAAACAAGACTAAGAAAAATAAACTCATACATTAGTCAAAGGAAGTGCATCCACTCCAAGAAAAATTACAAGTAGGAAAGACTACTAAAAGGCCAATACACAGAGCGAGCTAGCAATAGAGCCTCCCGAGTTTGCCCATCTAAATCAACAATTGGAGCACAAACTTCAATAGCTCGTAGCTCAACCTCTATAGCTCACTTCTCACCAACTGCCTTCTTCTTGGTTGAAATTCCCTTCTATTTCTTCGATAGACCAGCAAGAATAGTGCTTACGTCCATTACCATTATCTCAGGCTCTGAAAAGAAATAACAATGAGTCAGTAATAAAAAAACCAAAAAAATTTCATAGTCGAGCTCAAAAGCTTAGAAATTTTGAACCCTCTTAACAATATCCTCTCTCTTGTCTCTAGAGCTCAACTCAACAAGTGATAGGGGGACAAAAAGAGAGATAGGCTATGATCACATGCCAAAAATTAAGTCACACCTCCATTAGCGATTAGCTTCCCACTTAAGAAGTTCTTCACTGCAAGCTTGACGTTTAGTTTCCTCCCACCTTAAGAGCTCATAAATTCACGTGCTCACTGTGTTTACGTATCAACATCCTGAAGTCTCAACCTCAGCGGCATTGTATTACAAATAGGCTTGCACCAAGCTATCAAAAAATAGAAATAGTATTGGGTGCCTTCCTTAGGTTGAACGATTTAGAACATCTTCTTCTAGTGTCAACCACTGGGGCTTGCAAGCCTACCAAAGAGCATAAACAAGCTCCTAGGCCACCTCGCGAGATACCACCACCCTTCTTTAGACCCCAATAATATCTCTGGAACAAAATTGGAGTAGGCCTCACACTGAGGCTAAGACATAGGGCTTCGAAGGCCACCAACAGTCACCAAGCGTTTAGAAGCAACTACGTAGGAGAAAGCAATTGGTGACTAAAAAAATCCTTCTGAAATGGAGAGGACAGCATTTGTAGACCAAAGTTGAAAGCTTTATCATATAGGGAAAATGCCTACCTCTCCAGCAAGTAGACTCGATTTAAAGAAGAAGGGAGGATGACTTCCTAATCCTCGGGACAACCTGTATCTCATTCCTCCGATATTCATGAAGCTCTGACCTTATAAGTGTGCTATGGATCCCATGAGGACCATCACCAACAACTGCCCTATCATGCAAGGGTACCATGGGATCTCTCCCTTTCCCATCATCTGCATAGTTGTCCAAAGGAATCCAATATGCTGCTTTAGCGAGCTCAATGTATCAACCTACGTAAGTGTCAACACCTATTAAGTTCCTTTTGTCACTTTGGGTTGACGAACCTTAACCACTAATCAAAGTTCTCATGTCACCTCGTGAGCTTGACCCCCTTAGGCTAATGCTTGCCTCCCTCTCCCCTCTCATCACCTCATTAACAACTCTCTAGACCCTACCGATTGAATCATAAGAGAAAGACGGGGTATTAAATGAGCTCGGCATCGCTAAAATCCTAAGTAGCACAGGAAAACACATCAAGCATCGTGGAAAAAGCCCTATAGAGACAAGTATCTATAAAGGAGTAGGGGAAGACATGAAGAGCCAAACTCATTGGGATGCATCAGTAAGCATCAAGTACATGACATCATGACTAACAACTGTAACCGTCAAATTCCATGGATTAACTATTACTATGACCTTTCAAATCCATAAGAATTCTTGAAAAACCAAAAAATCCATAAGACAGCAGAACATGCTAAGAAAAATATGACAAGAGGATTTAGCAAAAAGTTAAGTGATCCCCACTATGAAATACCTACGACATGGGGAATGTAGCTCAAATGTAGTAGCCACCTTAAGTACATGACCTCATAGACTATGCACTCTCTTTGTTCGTCTACAATGAAAGTAGAGAGACAAATGTTGATAGTGGAATTTAACCATCGGCCTACTCGATCCTTTAGGCCTCAAGGCCCAAGAATACTAATGAACCTAAAAAGAGCCCATTGCCTACAATGCCCTGACCTCCCAAAGAGGTAAGAAGACCCAGGGTCCCATCAGGGGAAATGGCACGAGATCTCTTTAGGAACCCTCACCTCAGGAAGGTCAACCGAGCTCATTTACAGTAACCAAGCGAGTTCGGCCTTACAACCTCATGATCTCCAAGCGAAGCAAGCATTCTGGTCACACCCCGTAACCGGAGGAGAGGGGACATAATCAACTTAACCACACTTTGCAAAGTTTTTGTTCCTTAGCTCAAGCATCCTTGTTGACTCAAGCACCAGGTCGATTGCTAAGAAGAAGTCTACCTTGGTATTGTATTGACCTCAAAAGGGGCCTGGTAGAAAACACTAAAAGCTATCATACAATGTGTGCACTCATTACATAAGAGTCGTCTTGTAAGTTAAATATCAAAAGACTTTACCCAAAATATTTAATTATTTTATCAAATGATAATATGCATATACATATCCTTAATACAATATAATTATTAAATCCCAATTTCCCATAGATCGCAGCACTATAGAGAGTCGGTGTTAGGGGTGTGCAAAAAAAAAAACAGTGAAACCGAAAAACCGAGCAGAAACTGACAAACCAATAAAAAAAAAAAAGGTTAATTGGTTTATCGGTTTCAGTTTAGGGTTGGAATTTTAAAATTTTTGGTTTCGGTTTTTAATATTAAAAAACCGATGGTTTCGATTAACTGATCCGTTATTTATAAATATATATATAATATATAAAAATATAATTGATTTTTCAAAAAATATAAATAAAAAATCATAAAACCTTAAAACTATCCTCTCCTCTCCTCAGACTCTTAGACTCTCAGTCTCTTCTCCCCGCCTGCTGCCGCCTTTCTCCTTTCTATTCTCAAATCTGATTATTATCATCTCATCGCCACTCGCCGCCTCTCTTCTTCCTTCTCCGTCCTCGAGGACCTCAACTCCTGTCTCAACTCTCAACTTTCTGTTCTCATCACTCCGTTTGTCGTCGTTGACTACACCTACAGTATACTCTCTTCCTGTCTCTGATCGATCACTATCTATTACCTCCTTTAATATCGTTGAAGGGCCTTTGGATCTAACTTTGTTGCCTGTTAGGTTACATTTTCCTAAGCTAGTTTAATTTCATCTATACCAGTGGAATAGGCACAAACAATGCATATTGTTTAAAATAATAATAAAGATGTCTCAAACTCTATATCTGTTTATGTTTTATATAAAGATTAAAAAAAAAAGTATCATTAGCCTTTATTAGTTGTTGAAGTTTCATATCAAATAATTTTTAAATCAAGTAAATATCCCCTCGTGGGCAAAGTGTATTTTCTGAACATTTTAAAATGTTTATATGGTCAAATATTTCCATTGAAACAAAAAGAATTGGTTGCTACTTTTCATTTATTGTCAATGTTAAACTTTGAAGCTATTTAACGCCTTAGTCTCAATAAAATAATGAACTAATAAATGGTTGTTTGTTGTTCACATCGTCTTGCGTGGAAAAAACCATCTTGATTCCAATATGATGATAAAGCAACAACCTATTTGCTCTTTTATTTTTCACAAGGTAAAATTCACTGAAGCTTTTTGCTAGCATCACTGGACTTAGCTACAGATTGGGTTGAACTCGTAAATCTACCAATCCATGGTCACAAGTTTCGATCTAGCTAAAGATTTCGAGTGCGTTTGAGTTATTAGTTTGGCATTGATTTGGCATTTGTTTCATGTCTGTTTCAATAAGATTATTTGTTCAAAATAAATACAGATGAAAAATAAACATTTTCACTCATAAACAAACCTTCCACAAGAAGTATTGCCTATTCAAAATATTTAAAATATTGTTATTAATAGCACAACAATGAATATATTTGGTTGCATTTATACGCATTTTAACCAAAGCTAAAATCTCTTTTATGTGAAATTTATTTTTGTTTGGTAAAAATTTTGTAGTCCTATGTTACTAATACAACAACTACAGATAGATGCTGAAAATTTGAATAATTTTACTGTTATGAGAAAGGATGTAATATTATTTGGGATGTATCTTACCTTTTTCTTAATTCATTAAAGATATGAAATTCTATCGAATAGAGCACTAGTGCAATGACTGATTGGCTGATAATGGATATTATATTAGATCGTCCTGGTTCCTAGAATTCAGATTCAAAATTCCAATATGGATGTGGCTCATAGTACATGACATTAAAGATATGTATTTTAAATATTTTGTAGATGTCTAGCACTGGGGATAATGAAAAAACTACCAACTCTACTTCAAATGCTGTTCCCCAACCTTCAAGTGATGATGGGAATGCGACAAAACTTCCACCTCCTAAACCTACTAATTCAAAGGTGCGTAAAAGAAAGTCTTGGGTTTGGAAACACTTTAATAAGAATAATGATCCTAGAGCGACATGTAAATATTGCACCAAATCTCTTACATGTTCATTTATTAATGGTACTAGTTGTGTGGGTAATCATCTAAGTAGATGCAAAAAGTACCCTTATAATATTGACAAGAGCCAAGCAACTCTAACATTTAAACCTAAACCCAAATCTGATGAGGGGACTTGTGCAAATTTGCTTACTGATTGGAAGTTTAATCAAGAAGAATGTAGAAAATATCTTGCTAGGATGATCATTGTTGATGAATTGTCTTTTAATTTTGTGGAACATGAGGGGTTTTTTTATTTTTGTCAAGTGATGCAACCACGTTTTCAAGTCCCTTCACGAACAACTATAGGAAGAGTCTATTGTGCTTAGATATAAAGACTAGATAGAACTCAACATACCTGATGTTGGAGGCGGCTTTGAAATTTCAAAAGGCTTTTGATTTGTTAGAGCTCACTAATAGTAGGTATTCGATGGAACTTACTATGAAGAAAGGGACTCCTACTTTTGAGGATTAGGAATATGCTAGATCATTGCTGCCTTTCCTTAAGATTTTTTATGACACCACTTTGAGCTTGTCTGGTACACTTCATGTCACTAGCAATGAATATATGAAGAAGATTTATGGTCTTGACATGATGATTTCTGATATGATTGAAAAAGGTGAAGATCCTAGTTTGAAAGCAATGCCTCTTAGGATGAAGAAAAAGTATGACAAGCATTGGGCAAATATTGATAATATTAATGTTTTGTTATTCCTTGCATTAGTTCTTGATCCTAGATGCAAATTGAAATATGTTGACTATATGGTTGGTGAATTTTATGTTGTAGGTACTGCAAGCAAGCTAAAAGAAAAGGTGAAGCTTGTTTTGGACTCTTTGTTTGAATCTTATGGTGTTTCCACACTTACATCTACTGTCCAGATAAGAGAAGAACAATTGGAAGTGGACTCGTCTATGGTAGTTGATGAATATCAAGATGTAGGCCAATATCTAGATGATAAATACTTAAAACATGGTAGGGATGAAGGAGGTGAAGATTCTAAAAATGAGTTGGAAAAATATTTGCATGGTGATTGTGAGAAGAAGGTACCTTCTTCTGATATATTGGGTTGGCGGAAAACAAATGCATCTAAGTACCCAACAATTTCTTTGATGGCAAGGGATGTGCTAGCTATTCCTGTGTCTACAGTTGCTAGTGAATCTGCTTTTAGTACTGGAGGTCTAGTACTCGATTCATTTCATAGTGCTCTTACACCTAGACTTATGGAAGCTCTAATTTGTGGACAAAATTGGTTGAGGAATTCAAGTCAATCAATATATCTTGAACCTATCTTGGAATAACTTGAGTTGGTATCCCTAGGTAAAACTATTTCTTCTTTTCATATATTAATCTTTTACTTCTATATTGAAATTTTTTAAATTCTTTATTTTTTTCCACTTTGTTTTGTTTTTTTGTAGAAACATCTTGCATTACGAAGAGTCATCCTGCTTACACAATTGATGATTGAGAGAAGAATGTAAGAGAATGTAAGTCATCCTCTTGTAAATGTCTACATGTATGTGAACTTTCTAATGGCTAAAACTATCAATTTAGTGTTTATGCATTTAGAAAATGTAAATGCTCTTAAGATTTAACTCAAATATATTTATTATTTACTATCATTATTTTTTTTTCAACTAGGCTATTTAGGGAATACAAAAAAGTGATGGGGCTCACAAGAAAGTGTTCAACTTTAAGTTATTCTACTATTGGAATTCCAGACATGTGTTTATCGGAACATTCAAGTTTTAATTTGATAATAGTTGTGCTTTTGGAGACCTTTTTGTTATTCTATATTTGATGGTGTTATCAATATAAATTAAGTTGAAATGTATCATTGAGATGAGAAGAAGCAAATACATGTATGTTTGATAATTGGAATGATAGTATTTGTCTGAGATTTTATATTAGTTAACTATTCTGTTAAACGGTTAAAAACTGAAAACCAAAAAATTAACCGAAAAAAATAGTTAACTGTTAAGACGATTAACCGTTAATAATGGATCGATTTTGAATCAGGATTTTAAAAAATCGAATATTATGGATCGGATCAAAAAATAAGGTCACGTGTCCGTTAACGAACCATGAACACCCCTAGTTGGTGTCCCCTATCAAGTAGTAAAACAGGTAGCTTATTTCAATTCAAGAAAAATAAAACATATCAAAGACTATAACGTTATAATTATCACTTATATTACTACTTAGCTTTCTAGGCTTTTGTGAAAACTGTTTTAGAGTTGAATAACTCTCATTCACACCAACCCTATTCCATTATGTTCTTATGAGGTTACCTGCAAAAAAATCTATTGGAAGGTAAGCAAAACCATGGCTTAATGAAGTAGGAGTGTAATATTCTCATTATTACCTCAAGCACAAACAAGTTATCAATTATATGTTATGCATGAACAAATGTATGTAATACAATCATCATACATGGTCTTTTGGGAACCAGTGTGAAGTCTAAGGCATAACTCCTTCTTGACCTTAAGCTAGGAAATTAACAGTTCCATCAGTGTCCAGGTCATCCAATCGATTCTCTCTTTTCTCACAAGTTCTAGGGTACCTTAAATACAACCCTGCTTAAGATACCTTAAATGTAGTCTTAAGATGGACTATCCAAAATAATTCTCTTAGTACTTCAGATACCTTAAATCTAGTTCAAAGTAAGCTCGAGATACCTTAAATGTAGTCTTAAACCAACTTAAGGTACCTTAAATACAGCCTTAAGTTTATAAAACTCACAATAGGACCTACAACGAGGGACAGTTAAAGGCTTTTGTAATATGTGACTTCCCCAAATCTTTTAGTTCATATTGCCAAAATAGGAATACTTAAAAATACTTATAAGAAAATCTCAATAAAACTTATATTCAAAAACAATTTTCTTAATACTCATGGATACCTTCGGAATAGCTTAAATTTCCTCTCTATCCATTGTGTAACAGTAATGGCATTAAATGATGCAAGATACCGTGCAATGCATGGTAGGTTTTATTATACCCTGATATTTATTAATAGGTTAAAGGGTGACCAATCAAAATATTAATCAAACAATTCACATAAAATGCACATTTTGAATAAAGAAATCAACATCTATGCAATTCATCAATCAAGTAAATTTAATATCAAATCAACAATAATGAGTTCTTATTTTAAATTTCCCATGTAATTCAATAATAGATTTTAAAATACTTCTATAATTAATGAATTAAAAACAAACTAGATTCTTAAAGACATATAAATCAATATGTAAGACCTTCATTAATTTATACTTATTTAATTATCAGACTATATGTTAATATATTCAATACATAAATTCAGATGATATATCTACGTATTAACGATACATCATCTAATATATTATACAAAGGTATGGGATCATTTCCTATAAAATATATATACTTGTTTAGTTTTTCCTTATCATAGCTACTGGTCACGTCTTTTTGCTATTTAATAATCTTGGTTTTGTTTTAATGATTTTAATCCCAAGGAGTTTGAATGAAATTGGGTTCTTAGTGGTGACTTACACATGTTGTCGTTCTCTAAAATTGTGGAAGCTATTATCTAGAATATAACCATAAAATATATTACACACATACGTAGATATATATTCAATACCAATCCAAATTGACTTGCTGGATTTAACTTGGTTGGAATGTCCGATTTTGCAAGAGTTAGGATTATAAGCATAACAAAACCATAAAACCATAAAATCATCAAATCACACTACATATACCCATCCAAGATATCCTAACTAGACACTCCATTGGTTTGGAACCGGCTCGAACCAAAATTAGAATCACCGGTTTTAGTTTTAGAAAACATGGAATCGGCTTTTCTTTTTCCATAAACTTTCTATATTTCTCCCCGCTCTCTTTTTTTCCTATTCTATCCCTCTTACCTGCTCTCTTTCTCTCTCCTAATCTCACCCTCTCACCTGTTCTCTTTCTCTTTCCCCCCGCCTCCTCCCCTCTTATTCTCTCCTCTATCCTGCTATCCTTCTCTCTCCTTTTCTCTCCCTCTCACCTGCTATCTTCCTTTCCTTAGGCCCTCCCACCAATTCTTTCTCTCTTTCTTGCTTTCTTTCTCTTCCCCCTAGCCCTCCTCCTATTTTCTCCTCACTCCCGCTCTCTTTCTCTCTCCTATTCTCTATCTCTAACCCACTCTCTTTCTCATCCCCCTACCCCTATCCTAAGGCCTTCCCTCTTATTCTCTCCTTCTCTCCCATTGTCTTCCTCTCTCTTATTCTCTCTCTCTAAACTAATTTCTTTCTCTCCCCCAAGCCCGCCCCCTCTCTTCCCCCTCCATCCAAACCAACACCACAAAAAAAAAATACATAAATAAATAATCCCTTCCCTCTCTGGTTAAAAAATAACTCCCTTCTCATATTATCTTTCATTATCTTCTTTCTTCTTTTTTTTTTTTTAAGAACTAGTCAAGAACCACTAGTCAAGAACCACTGGTTCTAGAACCGGATGGCATGGTTTGATTCAGACCAATAGTTCCAATTTGATTTCTAGTTTGAAACCGAACCATGCTTATGTCTAATCCCTGAATATTTTGCAATCAAATAATATATATATGTAAATAATATCCTAACATAAACTAGAACAATCGGGAAAAAAATTATAGTAAATCATTGAATATTCCACTCACCTTGGCCTTGTGGAATCGAAATAATCACATGGCTAATTTGAAAAATCAAAGTTTTCACCTAAAATATGAAATAAATATTTTTCTATAGTTAATGTATTTAAATATAACTTTATAACAATTAAAATCATAAAATTTAATATTCGATATTCCTATCAATGAGACTTTTAGGATGGATAAAACCTTACCAAGTCCTGTTTCAGACAAAATCCAAAAGTAGGGATCAAGAAATTGATGATGACTTATGAAATCCCTTCCAAAGGAATTTACTTGAGAATTAAGCAGACTGGCAACAAAGATATTCTTTACGTTCGATGATACATATAATAAATACTTATTTGTTAATATTTTTAGATGAAAACTTGCATACCTATTATACTAAATATACTAAACATTATGATATACTTAAAATTTTTAATTTAAGACTTTTATTTTTCAGCTTAATATTCATTATCTTAAATTATAATTTATTCATTAAGGGTTTAAGTTATTAGCTTTATGATATTTTAAGGCCTAATTTATAATTAAATCATCCTTAATTTAACTTTATTTATATCTTATTATTGTTAATTTTTGGGGTTCCACTGGTATGACCCCAAACAGTATAAATATCCCCTTCCTTGGTTTTCTTATCTTATCACAAACACACTATTCTTACCCACGCACTGAATTAAGTATCAGAGTGGCTACACTGGGTAACCCCTCGGTGCCCCTTTGATAATTTTTTTTTTTGTTTGTAGGAGCTATCTCTACAGGCGAAAATTAGCTCGTGCAACATATATGTATGTGTTACAAATTATCTCATATCAAATACAATGATAAAATACAAAGTAATCTCAAGTCATTATTGGTATATCAATATGATATATAGAAATATAAGTGCAAAGTTAAAATATAAAAAAAAAATTCTTTATTAAAAGTACTTTTGTGCATTTCAAAATATCTATTAAATCTTATATAAAATATGTTTTTTTTAACTCTTATGACAATATTTTCAAATTATCCAAAATTTACCTGATAAAAGTTTAATTGAAGATTTTGGAGACCACTCCACATGTATCCTTTTATCGGGTATAATTTTCAAAAAGTTTCTATTGGCACAGGATTGATTCTACTTTTAAATTGTGGATATGGTAGTAGAATATAATATAGATAAGGTTCTCTGTTTTTTTTTTTTTTTTCCTCTGCTCCTCCCAACTCTCTATTTTTATTCATTTGTTTTCCATCACTCTTCTATCTTTTCATGATGTCATAAGTAATTGATAATCAAGGTTATGAGAAAAAGAACAACATATTAATTATGTTATAAGATTATGAAATATTTAATCAAATTTAACCATTAGCTAGAAAGGTGATGAAAATCGAAGAGACAAAAATGTAGTGGATGGTAAATATAATGATTGAGCTACTTAAAAATTAACAATATATAAGTTATACTCTTGATATTACAATATTTGTTGTAACTTTTAACATGGAGGTACGTATTTTATTCAACAAGTTGGAGATGGATGCTGTACACTACAATACTCTAAGCAAATTTAACCTACTTGCAAACTACTTGAATAGTTACTATAACAACTCAGAACTCCGCCCATCGAGGTATTGTTTGCTTTAGCCACACACTGCATAATTTTATCCTTTGGTGCCAATACTTCCCAAGAGGTTACCCGTCATAATATTACTTTGCCTAAAGAATGCTTAACTTTGAGTCCCGACAAATTCTGAGCCATTACACCAAAAGACACCTCTGTGATTAAAGTTCCACCATCTATATTTGAAGGGTATCACATACTTCCCCACTTATAAAACTAGTGTCATAGCCAATTTCATTACATAGGTATAGAACCACATTAGACAGTGAGAGCACACTCCATCATTTTCAACTGGTGAACTGCTCTAATACCACTTATAACGACCCGAGACTCCACCCACCAAGGTATTGTTCGATTTGACCATATATAGCATGGTTTTATCCTTTGGTGCCCACACTTCTTAAGGGGTTACCCATCAAGGGATTGTTCTGCCTAGACCACACTTAACTTTGGAGTTCCAACAAACTCCAAGCCAATACACTAAAAAGAAATCTCTGTGATTAGATTTCTACCATTTATATTGGAGGATATCACATAAGATTTAAAATTGTCAAGCTCTAAATAGGATCAAGACATGTTCAGTCTCGTTACGTATAACAATTAAGCATTATACGCTAAAGCTATCATAAACTATTTGTTTATCATGATCATTTGCTAATCAATTTTAGATTCTATAATTAGGTTTTAAAAACATTTGATTAAGTAGCTGAAAAATATCAAAAGTAGATAAATATCAATACTAGATATCTGATAAAAGCTTTTGCAACTACGGTGCCTAAGCGCTTAACTACCGGGTTGGCATTATCTAGTTAGGTTTTTGCTCCTTGGACCAAATTAAATGATTGAAGCATACTGAAACAATTAATTAAGCCATATTTAAGTATTAGTTCATTTTTGGATGCCTACCTTAGTAACCAATAGGTAAGTCACTGCATACCTAATATCGAAATAGTAAACGATAGAGGAACACAAGTAAGACATTTGTTGATTGAATATCTATTAAGAAATGTTAATTTGTATAAGTATTGTGTATACAAACTAAGGATTCGATTTATATTAATCATCCCATTAACATAAGGTCTTATGTAGTACAAGGCCTTTAGTTTATGATTAAATTAGGTACAATTAGGATAGTTGGGCTTAGACAATATGGATTAAGCGCATAGAATTCGAAAATCAAATTTATTATGTAGATATATTGGGCATTTAGGGATCCTAGGTTAGGCTCAATAAGAAATTCTTTAAATGCTTAACTTTTTAGGGTAAAGGGCTTTAGGGTTTAGGAATTGAGACCATTAAAGAATGTAAATGTTTAATTAGATAGAATTAGGCTTTATTTTGAATTTAAGTCCAATGTTAGTTATTAGATCTAAAAATTATGTTCAAGCTCACTTGGAATTTGATTTAGACCCTAATTAAGTTATTGAGATTTCTAATACCCCATATAGGCTCATAAGGATATTTTAGGGCTTTTGGGCCCATAGAAATAATTTGAGGTCAATTAGGTATTTTAATACTTAGAATTGATAATGGACTTAACTATTTTGGGAATAGGCTGAATTTGAATAAGTAAGGGTATTGGGCCCATACTATGGAATCTAAGCCCATAAAGCATAAAGTTAGGTATTTTTTATATTTTGAAGGTTTAGGCCTTAAATGGCTAGAAAAAACTTGTTAGGATTTAGTCTGGGCCTATTTAGTGTAAATAGGCGTAGTTGGTTAGAATTTATGTTATTGGGCTTAAGATTGTGTTTATAGACCAATTTTATCTTATTAAGCCCATTTGTAGTTATTTAGTCAAATTAGATTCTATTTTAGAATTTAAGCTGATAACCAATTATTAAAGACCACAATTATTATATTAGCATAGTGGGAGCCAAATCAATTTCTAAGTCAATTTTAGGTTATTTAGGTCAAGTTGGACTTACTCTTATTATCTTGGCCTATTTCAAATCATTTATGTCAAATTAATCATATTTCTACTAATTATGCATGTTTGAATTATTTTAGCCCATTTAAACATAAAATAATTATCAATTCCATTTTATAGTCCTTTTAAGCAATAAGTTAGAATATCCAATTTAAACTCCAATATATGACTAGAGTTCATTTAATTTAATCGAGTCATAAATTGTCAATTAAGTTCATTTAGTATGCCAAGGCCCACAAGAATTCATTTATTTAAGTCAATACTATGTCTATTAATTTAATTTTATAAGTAAAAGTTATATTATGCCTACACTATCATATTTGACCCACGAATTTATTTGTATCAATTTTAATTTTGCAAAAGTCCTAATAATTTAGAAAATACCTAAGTTAATTAATTATTTATTAATCAAGCTAGTTTAATTGTTAAATCAATTATTTGAGCCAAAACATGCAATTTTTCATTGTAAAATTGGGCTAAAATATAATCAAAAGAATTTAATTTTTTTTTAAAATAGTAAATGAATTTTAAAAATTTGAAAATATTTCATTTTAAATATGTACTTGTTAAAATATTATTTCTCAAAACCTCACTAAAAAATAAATTTATTTGACATTTTATTTAGATTTAAAAACTCAAATCACTACATACTATTACCGAATTTGAAATAATTTTAAAAATGGAAAATGATTTTTAAAAATCAGTAAATTTTTTTTTGAATATAGATGCAATTTTGATAAAAAAAATTAATTTATTTGATATTTTATTTATATTTCACAATTCATATTACTATAAACTACCAAGCGAAATGAAATAATTTTTTTTTAAAATATTTAGTGACCTTTAAAAATAAAAAAACTTTTCAAGTTACCACAAGACATATTAAGCTATCATACATAAAAATTTAGTCTAAAAATAAGTTCGTTTGGTATTTTATTTATTTTTTTTATCTATCATGCCTATTAGACCTTTAAAAATAGTAAACCAAGTTGATAATTTGTCAAACTTTCCAGTTTATATCCTAAATTAATAAACTATCATTTCCATAAATTTTTAACAAATAATTTCTTTTAATATCCTAACTAATATTACATAGCATAGCAACTAATACGTTTATTTTCTATCCAGCAACATAATATTCCTATTTAATTAATTCCATCATGAAAAATTATTAGAAAAATGATATAAAACACATCAAAACATAATATATGTAATGATAATCCATTTTAACCATATTCATATCATAAATCCATTAATCCACACATAAACAATGACAATGTCAACATATTTTCATTAAACCAATTAACACATGATATTTCACCTAAACCATATATTTTATATTCTATATTTTTCGTAACATGACCTATTATTTACTAATATGTTTCACTAAACACACAAATAAGCTAAAACACTTACTTGAGGTAACAAAAACATAGCATAAAACCTTCACTACCCTACTCCTAAGAATTTGATGAAGCTCATTTTGCCTCTAAACCCAGGCCTCTTAATAAAATCTAAATTCCAAAAATAAAATAGAGATCAGTGGATGTTTTAGATGGTTTAAAGAAGATATAAAATATAAAAGACTTATTACCTACTAGGATTTTGATAGAATAAATGGGTGTTTAGTGTTTTAGGGTATATTTTTTAAGGAAAAAGGAGAGAATTTTGCTGCCAATTTTGGAGGCTAGATATGATGGCTACATGGGGTTTCTTTTAGGGTTTTTGTAAAGGAAAAGTGTGGTAATGGGTAGTATCAGAGGTGGCTCTTTTAGGAAAGGTTCTAGAGTCTTTTACGAGGTTAAAATGGGTAAATATATTGAAAAAAATTATGTTGAAAAATGAGATGAATAAGAATAAAGATGTGTTAGGTTCTAGAAGATTTTTATATAGGTTTAAAGATAAGACAGTGAGTGGATTAAGTTGTCAATTAGGCTAGGGTATTAAAATGTAATTAAAGGTTAAATGAGCTTAGAAAAATAGGTAGATTAATTTAGGAATTTAATTTGGTAAATTTTAAAATGGTGAAGTAAATTTAACTAATTAGGTAATTGAAATAGATATATCATCATAACTAGAGTGTTGGGAAATTTAAGTAACGAATTTAGAAGAATTTTTTGAAATTGGGAAAAATGAAAATATTTGGAAATTATATTTTAGGTGGATAACCAAATTGATAGTTGGTTTAATTTATTTGGCAGGATGAAATAAAAAATTAATATGGCTTAATCTCTATTTTTCATTTTAAATCAATTACTAGCTTGATTTAGCTAATCCATCTGATTATACTATATAATTTATTTAACTCACTTAGTTAAATTATCTAGCTCAAATTTTTAATTTAGGTTTTAATTTGGTTCAATTTTCCCCATATTTTATACAATCTAATACACATCTCTTTATTTAATATAGTGAAATCGGGATATTTTAGTTATGGAATTTGAGTTCAAGTTCTTAATTATTCAATTTGAGCAATTCACAAGCCTATGTCACACCCCAAAGGGCATCCTAAATATGGCAGTCTGCTACACCCAATATTAAAACTTATGAATGACTATCTTACTTATATAAAATCTTTGATATTAAGTGTAAAACGTACTTATACAACAATAGGAGACTTACCATTAGAACCAAGTAGTTTAAGGAGATAACAATATATAGTATTCAAGAGAGATAAAACATAACTTTATAACTTAAAGTTTAAGTCTTACATCTCAGGGGGGTATGCCCTCGTCAAAATATAGATTATAAACCAAGGAGTCTTTAAAAAAAGAAAAACAAAAGATAAATTCTACAAAAGAAGATTTTTGTAGAAGTTTACGCCAAAACAATCTTATAAACTTCTTTCAAAAGCTCCTGATCCTCCATAATCATTATTATCTGGGTAAAGATCCTCTTAGGTATAATCATAGGTAATCATGCTACAACAAAAATCTATAAGGGTATAAGTATTTCTAGCTTAGTGAGATATTCCCACAAAAACGTACCCATAAATCAAATAAGTTTTAAATACAAGAATACGAGATGCATCACACAAGTGAGCAAACAATACACATGATTATCTAGAAATTATGTATAGAATTGATTTATACCCTCTATGTCGGGGGTTGAGTTTGTTATAGGTTCATACGACCATCATATTAATTTGTAGATTTTCGAGCTCCTACATACCATAATTTGTAAATTTTTTGGCTCCTACTTGTTATAACTACTAATCTCCAGTCTCACGCGAAAGAATAGCAGCAAAAATGATACGACTCTATTCGTGTTGAAATACCTCAAACCTTCACCTAAGTTAGAAATGGAGTTTAGATAAATTAAATGAATCAAATGAATTGTAGGATGTAATTAGATAAGTTGACATAATTAGATTAATAATTGAAATTTGAGATTTTGAATTCATAGGCTCCTAAACATGTTTAAATATTTAGTGGATTCTTAAATCCCTAAGCTTTATCTCAACATTTCATATCCTTAATCTCCACTAATTCTGAAATTGCTTGCCTAAAATTGTTAGTTCTTAAGCCTAGCTCAAAGTGACCATCAATTTTATCTAAATTAAATTTCTATATTAAGTTCTTATTATAAGTTCTTAATTTGTAATTTATTAATTATGAAATCATCTTTTAAATAGTCCCAGAACTAAAAATAATGATTGGAAAGTTCTAAAACTAATATTTTAATTCTAAAATGTCATAATTTTATCCTAATCCTTTTGTTTTTTTAATTTTCTTTCCGTGCCTTCCTTTCCTCTTCCTTTCCTCTTCCTTTTCTTTTTTGTTTTTTCCTTTCTCTCTCTTTCTCTTCTTTTCTCTCTTCCATCTCTCAAAATCATCTTTAAATCTCAATTTCAAAAGGATTAAAAGAGAAAGCAAAGTTAGAAGTAACCCAAAAAACAAGAAAAGAAGATCAAAATTGCATGTGGTTGCTTAAAGATAGATGTTGTTGTTTTTTCTTGTTTTCATTGCTGTTATTATATGTATATGATGTCTTAATGTTAGATGTATATAGAAATTGAAATGAAGTTGATGAATAATGAATATATGAGCATGTGAGTTAGGATTTAGGTTGTGTTATGTGCATGTGTAGATTAAGAGTTGTTGGAATAGTTTTGATGGAATATGAAGTAAAGACATAAATAGAGATGTTAGAGATGATGATTCTAGGCTTGTATGTGGAGCATAAAATGTTATATGATGAAAAATGATGTAAAACAAGTTGAAAAATAAATAAAACTTTTCGAAACAAAGAATAGGGCAAAGAGCACGCGGTGAACATAAAACTTTATATTGAGTCGTACTCCTTACTGTTGCTTGAAAACACGTGCTTTAAACTTACCCAAGAAAAAGCACGACTAGTACATGACCTCCCTTATCTACCAGTACTTCTATCTGATCTCAGAAACTCAAAGAACACAAGTTTTTCCAGAATAGCACGAATAGAATATGGGGTAATGTATCTTCTTGTGGTGCTCTTTGGTCGTGATACTATTTTAATCATAACTTTTTCATCCAAACTCAGATTAAGGTGACTCAAAATGCTACAAAAAGCTCGAAAATAAATCTACAACTTTAATGTTTTAAGATTTTGAAAAAGATAAAAGCATCAAGGCCTAAATTTCATTTGTTTCTAGCTATTACATATCCAAACAAAGTTGAAAACTTATTTTTGTTAGTTAAATATGTGTAGTTAAGCATAAAATGAACTTAGCTGACAAACTTGGATTCAACTTGAATAAATGGACTTGAATGAACCAAAATGAATTAGATTAATTCAGTTTAATCAACTTTGCTAAGATTAAGTTAATATAAACTTAAGTTAATATCAATCTTACATATAAAATGAACTTAGTTAATCAATCTTAGTTCAACTTAAATAAATAGACTTTATTAAGATAAAATGGATTAGATTGGTTAATTTTAGTTATCTTAGCTTAATATTTGGATCAAATGCTTAATTTTAATCAATTTCACTAAGATTAAGTTAAAATGAGTTAATACTTAACAATTGACTTAAGTTAATGAGTTAGGATGAACTATAAATAATGTGTAATATAGAAAAATATTTTAATAAAGAAGGGCAAAGGAATGTCATTTGTTAATTGAGGAGAAGGAAATTTTGGTTATTCTTAATAAATGTGATATATAATAATCATCTCCCACATTGATGATGGTCAACAAATCCTTAAAAATAGTAAATCTTCTATAAATTGTGATAAAGGGCAAAAGTGGTCATATGTTGAAAAATAAGAGGGTTTTGTGGTCCACCTTAGTATTAAGTTGATGGTTTTTTCTATGACCTAGAGATGTTTGAAGAATAGCTTTTGACAAAGGAAAATTGGTCTCTAGGCCGTCGGCCTATTTGTGAAAGCCGCTGGCATAGGTGCCAGCTTTCCTACCCAAAATGTTTAATATAAACAAAATTTTAGTCGTATTTCTCATAAGTTCTTACTTTCTTTTTAACCAAAGAGTGTCTGTTAGGGTTTTGAGAGCGCTTGAAAAAAAATCTGAAGCAAAATAAGATCATTAATCCGGGTAAGTCGATCTAATCAAGATTCGTGCAGATTTATATAGAAACAACATCTTTCTCATAGATTTTTGTGTTTTTGAAGGAGTTCTTTGAAGAAACCCTTATTTTCTTTAGGTTCTTTTCTTTGGGGAATCGATCAAGGATAAGATTTGGATCAAGTAAGTTACATCTTCTTTATCGTAGATTTGAAATGAAAAGATTATTTTTGATGAATTATGTATGTTCTTATTAATTTCTCAAATCTAGGGTTTTTGATTAAGTAGTTCTTTTTGGAGTTTTTGTCTAATGATAATTGAAGAAAACCTATGGTTTGAGTTTCAGAAAGAATTAAAAGTAAGTTCTTATCCTATAAATCTAAGATTCTATAAAATTCGATTTTTATGGAGAAATTTATCTGTTCTCGTTGATTTCCATATTAGGATTTTGGAGAAAGATATGTTCTTTTGGGATTTTAAGGAGTTTGAAAGAAGAAGAAGAAGTTACTATTGTAGTTTCTATAAAAGGAGATTTGGAGATTTTGTGTAGTTGCTCAAAAGGGATTTATGGATTTGGAGAGATTGTTCCTGGAATTGGAAAAGATACGACCTTTCCTTATTTGTTGTATTTGCTTGCAGGTTTAGTTTTCTGATTGTTGTATGTAGGAATAGATATATAAATGAACTTAACTCTATTTGGCTTAATTTGTTTTTCTAGATGTCGTTGGCTTTGACCAGTAAAGACCTAGCAGATAGTGATTTAGGTGATTTAGCAGTATGGTTGCGAGTGTTTTGGGAGTACCCATTTACCAATATATGTATATAATTACCTAATTTCATAGAGTTGGTTGATTTTCTCATGAGGTCTGAGTTACTCCAGGTTCGGGACTAATGTAAAATAGTTCTGAAATGTGTTGATTTGTTGGCTTAATAAAGATAATAATCTGGTTGTTTGCATTATATTAAGTTGCATTTGGTATATATGTTGCGTGTGCATATGCATTTGTTTTGTGGATTAGCGTACTGGGCGATTTTGCTCATTTGTTTCATTTTTTTAAGAACAAGTGATGAGGACATAGTATTTGATTTATCTGGTTATAATCTATACATAGATCATGGGGATGATGATAGCGGTCCAAATTACCCTGTTGAGGAATAGATTTAGATATAGATTTATATGAGAAGAATTTTGAGATCATTTACGATATTTAGAACTATATTAAGAATTTATATGTTAAAAAGGATTTTTGTTCTGCTATATCCTCTGAGAGAGTTATGGAGATTATATTTTATATGTTTTAAATTGTGGTGTTAGAATGTTATAGCCTTTACGTGTGCTATTCAAGAGAGGACACGTGGCAGGTTGTAATTGCCAATAGGTTAGGGCGTTTACCATCCATAGATTTCTCGTAACTCACTAAGATCATATTTCCTTCTTGTAATGACCATTCCACATGCACATTTATATCTTCATAGGATTTAACTATTGTCTAATTTTATATTGGTTATCTCAATATTTTTTCTCTACTCTTCAACATTATCTTTCTCATGTCATTAACAAATATCGCTTTGAGGTGACCAAAGCCACTAAATTCTCATTCCTCTTCCTACTTAGAGTTTCTACCACAACATTTACTTTTCCAGGGTGACATTGTATATCCGCATCAAAATTCTTTATTAGTTCCAACCACCTCCTTTGTCTCATATTCAGATCTCTCTGGTTGAAAATATACTTCAAGCTCTTTTTATTCATGAAGATTTTGCACTTCTCATCAAGTAATTTGTGTCTGCAACTTTGTGTTAGAATGTTATAGCCTTTGCGTATCTATTTAAGAGAGGAGACGTGGTGAGTTGTAATTGCCAACAAGTTAGGGCATTACAAATAACATGGGGAATATGTTGTTTCAAATGTGTGTTTGCTTAGAAAATGAATGTTTCTGTATGTGAATGCTTTATTGATGCTTCTATAGTAACAGACTTTAAACAAAGCGAAAAGAAATAGTTTTGACAGACAAAGAAGAACTGTCCATATTTTAGCGAGGCGATCTTTGCAGCCATAGTGGGGTTCCTAATTAGTATATGATCAAATAGGGTTTTAATAAAAGTTTAAGATAAGTAGATAATTAGTATAATTCCTTATATGAGTTTAATTCATAAATCTATAGATATGGATACATGATTTATCTTTTGAGGTGGATTTTGAAACACTTTTTGAGTTTGTGTTTAGATTTCATATAAAAGGTACGCAGCGACTTGCGTGATGATCGTTAGGATATGCATTTTAAAATGGATTAAAACTTAAAGGCACTTAATAATTTATGAGTGTTGTTTTGTGTGTGCGACGTTGAATATGGTCCAAGGACTGACAACCTTGTCTAAACAGACACAATAGTTTAGGTGCTTAGGCCATACCCATCATAGTGCCATGATATTTGTAGGTGGCTTGGTGGGTAGCCAATGGGACAAACGGTATCGATGTAATATCTATCTTGATTGGAAAAAAGTAATATATTTTGGCTTACGTTTATGGGACCGATTGAGCCCTTTTACATTATGGACTAAGATGGGTAGAGTACATGTAATGGTTGTGAACCCTAGATGATGCTTCTATTCCTTTTCGGCTATATTATCTGGAAGATATAAGTATTCAGACTACTTATATCAACCCCTTGAGCGTTGTATGGTTGATCAATACCCGCATATTCCTAGTGGCTTCTTCCTGAGTGAGAGTGCTCCCGTAATGCTTGATTTACTTTAAATGAAAAATAATAACTTGCTATTTGTTGCATTGCATTTAGAAAGGCTTTTGTGCCACTTGTGTGTCTGTGCCACTATGTATTGAGTTTCAGCTCATTATTGTTGTTGTTCTTTTTACCAGGCATTGCATTGATGATTGGATGAAGATGACGATGTTGATGTTAGTGTTGATGTTGATAATGATGATTTGGGTGATGATGATGCTTGGCTTGGGTTTTGGCGATCTTAGAGGAGTGAATTGAAGTAAGACCATGGATTTTATTTTGTTTGTTTTTGTATAAGGACTTGATTTATTCTTTTTTGTAATATTCTTTTAAGTGTTAGAGTTCATGTTTTGTAATTTAAATTTTAAAGCTCTGATTACCATCATACAAAGTATTGAAGATATGGTAGGGTTTTTTTTATGAAAGTTGAACTACTTAAGTGAGTAGATAATGTTATGATTTTGCAAAAGTTTATTTGAAAGTTTTAAATCCAGCTGTTTTGAGAATCTAATTGAATGATTTCATAACCTCAAATTGAGTAGCAAATGTTTAACATAAACATACCATTCAAGGAGGCATGTATATAATACTTAAGGTATTATACATGGCTGAGGGATTTGACTTGTCTCATCTTAGGATTACGAAGCCGAGTCCTTACACATTTCATGCATGATCAATTTATAAATCAATTCCAAATAAAGATGTTTTTAATTTAATGGTGAGCATCCAAGTTCACACCAACATATCAACAAAATATCAAAACAAGGTATTAATCTACAATTCAAGTTCTTATATGCTTATCTTTAGTTTATAAAACACCATGGAATGCATTTATAACCCATGATAATCCCACACACCATTTCCATTTTTATCTTTTTCTATATTCTAGTGCTTCTATTTTGTAAGCATAAACAAGAATATGAAAAAATCATAACTTACTCATTTTCACTCGAATTTTTGCGTATGAGTAGTTGATTTCTACTTATTTTGAATGCTTTATCAATTTCTAAGGTTATTTCAAATATTTAAGGTCATTAAGGTCTTGAAATCACGTGGCATAGATAATGTCTAGACCATTCAAGTTTGTTTTCTAATACTTTTTATAATTTTATCTTAGGTAGATTTTCTAAGATAAGTCTATATTTTATTTGTAGACTTAAAACACATTAAAACTTAAAGATAGCTCACAATACAAGTATAATCTCGGTGATATTGTTCATAAGAAATTTGCTTATTAAATAGGTTCATGGAAATAGATTTTTTAAGTTTACATAAATTAAATTTTTAAAATTGTAGCAAATTCCCACTTCCTAATAATAATGAATTGAACTTGAAATAAAATGTCATTCTTTATGTAATATCTTGAATTTTTTTGTTTACTATTTTTATATATACTTGATTATCAAAATATTAGGTTTCAAGTGTTTTTAAGAAAACAATTTCAAGTTGTAAAATTTC
This sequence comes from Combretum micranthum, assembly GCA_024138025.1. Lineage (NCBI taxonomy): Eukaryota > Viridiplantae > Streptophyta > Magnoliopsida > Myrtales > Combretaceae > Combretum > Combretum micranthum. The sequence continues at coordinate 14,416 of JAMXBD010002343.1, read as the reverse complement.
CCAAGCATCATATGGGGGTCACAGTTTTTAAAAGAAATAGGAGACAGATTTTTGTTTTCAATTTTTTCTCGTGTTCAATGATTCTAAGGCTTTGAAGAATAAAATTTAGAAAATTATTGCATAACAAAGAATTATCAAAATTAAAATTTTAAGAATTTATTATGACAACATCACTATGAACATCTATGTACATGAACTTAATTCTAGTAAGGATTGACTCAAATTAATAAATAAACAAGATCGTAAATGAAGTTACAAGAAAAATCAAAATAAAAGCATGGAAGTCTTAGGCTATGATCAAGGCTTCCCGAGACTTGAAATAATCTAGTCACTATATATAATGAATTAAATCAAAGCATAAAGAAATGCGAAATGGAAGTCTTAGATTTTATTAAGGCTTACCGAGATTTAAAATTTCCTGTCTCATAAATAAATTAAGATATATGAATAGGAAAATACGAGAGTTTTAGATTTGTATCAAGGGCCCCCAAGAATTGAATCACTCTAGTCTCCTTTGAACTTGATTTATTTACTAGTTCAAGACTAGAAATTGACTAGTCTTATATAACATGAAATAAATTTTAGTATACGAAATAAAAATCATGAAATAAAAGAATTAGATTAATGTGCATTTAGTCTCTAAAGTCTATAGATACTACATACAAATATATTAACATATAGGAAGTTAGATTAGAAGTAAGAACAAAAATGGATATGGCATAAACATGAATTTAAGCATAACATTGTGACGAAGGTAGTGTAGCCTTATATTTCCATATCTAGCATTTGCATCATGGAGATGTTTATGGAAAACATTAAGATATACACATACACACATCACTTAATATGATACATGAAGTGGTTTAGTGTTTACCCAAAATGGAAGATGGAAGAAAAATTGGAGAGAGCCAATTGGGCTGTGTGTGTGTGGTGGCACTTAAGGGGAGGAAGAGAGGAAATTTTTAAGAGGGAAATTTGGTAGAATTTTGTTAAGAAATGAATGTGTGAAAGTGAGAGGAGATGTAGTGGTATTTATAGAAGAAAAACAGAGTGAATTGAAGTATGAAAAGAAAATGAAAAAGAAAAAGAAAATTGAGAGAGAGAGAGAGAGGAGGTCATGTCAGCCATAGAGAAAGGAGAGGGAGAGGGAGAGAGAGAGAGAAATAATTAACTTGATTAAGAAAAGTGAAATAAAGTATGGTGGTAAGATGACGGTTTTATGGAAAATGTAATTTGTAAGAGATAGGTTATGTAAGATGTAAGAGTAGGGTTTAAGAGATATAAGAAAAATTAGAGTAGAGTGAATAATGAATGAATAGTAGATAAGACAAATAATTTACTGGTAGAGGTAAAAATACACGTAAAGGACTATAGTTGACGATTTTATGAGCCGATAAAATTCTATGTGATATTTTATGAATATCTTAATGTTTCCAGTGTAAATTGTTTTTCGGGATATTTTGCCTCATTTTGCATGTAGGTGTTCAGATATAAAAACTGATCTCATAATGGTTCGAAATGATTGAAATTTTGGTGAATCTGATAATTTTTTAGCATATACCATATATTCAGTTCATAATTCAATTTCATCTCATTTTTCTAACTTATTGAGTATTTTAAGGATGTAGAAACTGTTTGATCGAGTTTAAGGTTTCCAGGGTTTAAGGTTGATATTTCAACTTAGAGTTCTGGCTCTAAGACTTACTTATAAACTATTGTAAAATCTAGGGGTTTAGATCCCTTAAAGAAAGTTTTGCCCTCAAAAGTTGACTTACGTACTTGACTCCCGAACAAATTCGAGTATGTATGTTGTATCTCATCTTTAGTTTCCCATGTCGCTTCTTTATGCGTGTGATTCCCCTATAGAACTTTAACATATCTGATTTCCTTATTTCTAAAATTCTTGATTTTTCATTGTAGGATATCAACTGGATGCTCCTCATAGGTAAGGTTTTTGTTTAGAAATGTTGGTTCTAACTCCATGATCCGATTGTGGTCAAGCATATGCTTTTGCAAAACCGAAAAGTGAGACACGTGATGCATCCCTGATAGGTAAGGTGGTATAAAGCCAGGTGGTAAGCAAGATCTCATACTCTTTCGAGTATCTTGAAGGGTCCTATATATCTTGGGCTTTGCTTTCTTTAAGCGCTTACTCGATGTATGCTCTTGATAGAGTTTATCTTTAGGTATTCATGATCTTCGATTACGGACTCAAGAACTTGTCGCTTCTGATCTTTCCAGCTCTTTTGTCTATCTTGTGCCCCCTTCATCTTTTGCCAAATGTCCCGTACTTTTTTTTTTCCATATCTTATACCAGATCTAGCTCAATGGTGAGCTTTTCTATGTTGTCCTAAAATAAGGGCGACCTACCATGTCGTCCATACAAAGCTTTATATGGTGGCATATGCATAATGGGGTGGTAACTATTGTTGTAGGAAAACTCTACCTAAGGTAAATGAGTGTCCCATTTCCCTTTGAATTCCATGATGCATGCACACAACATATTTTTCAAAGCCTGGATGGCCTGTTTTGATTGATCGTCGGTTTGAGGGTAATAGGCTGTGCTGAAATATAGTGTTATTCCCATGCACTTCTACAAACTTGTCCATAACTTGGAAACAAATCTATGATTTCGATCTGATACGATTTCAGTAGGTACTTTGTGTAAATGCTCTATTTCTCTTATGTAAAGCTTAGCAAGTTGTTCATTGAGAACATCATGTTGATCGATAGAAAGTGAGCTAATTTGGTCAAATGATCTAACACAACCCATATGGCATTGTTTTCTACTGACGTTCTTGGTAATCCACATACAAAATCCATTGTGATTTGATCCCACTTCCATTCGGATATTCACAGAGGTTTCAATGGTCCTCTTGGTCTTTGATGTTCCACTTTCACTTGTTAACATGTTGGGCATTTCATCACATAATTAACCACATCTCTCTTCATTCCATTCCACCAATAATGACTCTTAAGATCTTGGTACATTTTCGTTCCCTAGGATGTACCATGTATCCAAAGTTATGTGCCTCGCTCATGATCTCCTTCCACATCTCGTTTTCATCTAATACACATAATCTCCCTTCATACGTACTATATCTTCTTCATCTATTGTGAAGTTGGAGTAATTTTCTTCTTGAACTCCATGCTTCATTTTCTATATTGCTTCATCACAGCATTGAGCCTCCTTGATTCTCTTCATTAAAGTTGGTTCCATTACCAGGTTGAATATCTCTTCTTCAATCTCTTCCCATAAATTCAATGCTTAACTTCTCAAACTCCCTTATTAACTCCATTTTATCTGTAAGTAGGGCTGCGACTTCACCATGATCTTTTTAACTACAGGCATCCACGACTACATTCACCTTTCCACAACAGTAGTTGATTTCAAGGTTATAATCCTTTATAAGCTCCAACCATCTTCTTTGTCACATATTTAGCTCCTTTTGTGCGAACAAGTACTTGAGACTTTTTTTGGTCCGTGTAGATCTCACATCTTTGTCTGTAGAGATAATGTCTCCATAATTTGAGCACAAAAACAACGACGGCTAACTGTAGATCATGTGTCAGATAATTTTGTTCGTGTAACCTCAACTCAGCTATTGTGAAGCGTAGACAATCACCTTTCTTTCTTGCATGAATAACTACCCGGGACCATTTCTTGAGCCGTGACTATACATTGTGTGAGGTTTCTTAAAGTTCGGTAGCATTAAGATCAGAGAGGAGATGAGTCGTTGTTTCAACTCTTGAAAAATTTGTTCTCACTTCTCTATCCATATGAACTTTTCATTCTTTTGTGTTAGCTGCATTAATAGCTTAGCTATTTTGGAGAAATCTTTCACAAACTTCCTATAATAGCCTGTCAGTCCAAGGAAGCTCCTTACTTCAATTACCGTTTTTGTTTGTTTCCACTTCATCACTGCTTTTATCTTTTCAAGGTCCTGATACTACATGTCCTAGGAAGGATATCTTATCCAACCAAAATCGTAATTAGATAACTTAGCATAACTTCTGCTCTCTCAATGTTTGTAGTGCTATTCACAGGTGCTCCTCATGTTATTCTCAAGTTTTTGAGTAGATTAGGATGTCATCGATGAAGATTATTACATATTTATCCAACAAGGGCTTATAAACTCATTCATCAAATCGATAAAGGTAGCCAGTGCATTAGTTAAACCAACGGGCATAATAAAAAACTCATGGTGCCCATACCATGTCTGAAAAGCGATTTTTGTTACATCTTCTAGCTTGATCCTCAACTGATAGTGATATGAATTAAGTTGATCAAAGCCAAGGAAAAGGGAAACAAAAGGGAAAAATATCAACGAGTAAGATCAAGGGGCGTTTAATGTTTACACTAGCTAAAGGCCAATGGCCTTCCCCAAGTACACCGTTGGTGTAGCCTTTTGCACCGCTAGCATTAAGCAGGGTTTTTTTTTTTTTTCTTATTTCGTTTTCTTGTTTTAATTAAAGGCCGATGGCTCATATTTAGGCTGCCAGCTCATGTTTAGTCGCTAGTTTTATATTATTTCATGACTTTAGGGTTTCCTTAGGGTTAGTATATATAGTCCTTTTGTTATTTGTTTTGGGTAGTTTTTGGATTCCAGATTTTCATAGCACCTTTTTGTGTGATAATCCTTTGTGGTCTCTTGATTATTGAGATTGATTGTCATTCTCTTTATTCTTATGTTCTTATCAATTCTTGCGTGATATAGAATTATGGTGAGCCTTGTTAATTGAGTCTTGAGATTCTTTTAACACTGTAGTTAGTTTATAGATCGTGGATTATATCGATTTATAATCTGATTGCAAAACCAATTTAATTTTGTTGTCCATGAATCCTATCGAACAATAATCTTATCCATACCCTTTACTTTTCATTGTTCTTTCATTATAAAAACCTAAAAATAAAGACTGAATTTTTAGACCTTTCAAGATTGTGTCAAATGGTATCTAGCTCACAAGTCGACTTGCAAGAACACACTTGCTCCTTAAAGTTGATCAAAGATATCATCTATCCTTGGTAACGAATACTTATTCTTGATTGTAACTTTATTGATCTCTCGATAGTCAATGCATAGTCTCATAGATCCATCCTTTTTTTATTTTTTACAAACAATACTGGGGCTACCCATGGAGAGACACTTGGTCGGATAAACCAATGATCCAAAAGTTATTACAATTTCTTCTTTAGCTCTTTAAGCTTGATAGGTGCCTGCAATACGGCGCTTTTCATATCGGTTCGATGTCTGGTGCAAGGTTAATCTTGAAGTCGATCTTTTGCGTAGGTGGTAAGCTAGTCATTAGGAAAGACATCAGGGAACTCTCTAACAATAGGTACATCATCTATTTTAGGCGATTCTTCCTTCTCTTCTACGACATTGAGGTGTCCTTTAGTCTTTAACATAGTTTCTTTATTAATAATCAATTTGAATGAACATAATTCCGGCTTTCTCATAATCGTGGATTCTCCTACAGACATAACTTCTTTCCCATTTTGATCCCTAAAACTCACAGCTTTTCCTCAGCAGTCAATTATAGCCATAGCATGTGATAGCCAACTTATGCTTAGGATTACTTCATACTTGCTCACCTTTAGTACTATCAGATCACTCTTTGTGGGGTGTCATTGTATCTCCAAGGGACAATCCTTCAACATTTCTCTAGTCGATACTATACTACCCATGGGTATTTTCACTTGGAAGCTAGTAGCGGTGGTGACTATAGGTATTCCGATTCTCTTGGCTAGTCTAGTGGTGACAAAAGAATGTGTCGCTCTGAAATCAAACAAGGCATACACAGACTCACTAGTTGCCTACATTCTTTTTGCATTCAACATGTGTTAGTTATTAACCGGTATATCCTTTGCTATTTTACTTAATCATCATAAGAATCAAACTACTTAGGGTTTTAATTTCTAGTGCTAAATAGTTTATATCTTCTTTTTAAGGAAAAGATAAACAAGAAAAATGTAGCTTAGGGGTTTGAGATTAACTTGTAACTAACCCGTAGTCGTGGATGTCATCCTCCTTAATGGTAGCAAGCCGAAATCCTTCATCATCATTATCTACGCACATTCATTGTCGCTCTAAATCATTGATAAGTGTCAAAAGACCCTTATTATTCACATTTTTTTAGTATTATATTATATAGATTTTATGTAAATTATTAGAGAAAATGATACTTATTGGCTTAAAATGTCAATTTTAGGAATAAACGAAGAAATGAAGATATTTAGATGAGTTAATAAAGATCTTTGATAAAGAATTGAGAAAAGTGAAAATTTACAACATACATGATCAATTCTACACAAGTTATACAAAATACTCATGTAGAAGATGAAAAGCGACCAGCTAATATTTTTAAAATACACAAGGAAGCCATGCATGTCATACAACATGCTTACATAGAGGATTAAAAGTGGACAGAAGTGGTTATTGAAGTATATAGCTTGTTTTCACAAGTTGTGTTTGTGGTCGTGTAGGCCTCGGTTCGCTCATTTTTCATGAAGTTTTGTCCTACACGGACTTGTATATGGCCGTGTAGAATGGTCGTATAGAACTAACTTTGGCCCTTTCCTATAAATAGTGGCATTAACTCGTCTTTTTCATATCCATCCTTATTCTTACAAACCTTAGAAAGAAAAATATGTATTTTAGAGTAGAGAAACGTAAGAGCTTATCGAAGATCACAAGACTTCATCTTTAAAGATTATAATCATGACTCCTTACTATTTTTCCTTATTCTATAATTGTAATTGTTATTTTATGGAAAAGTAGATTTCCATTCCCTAGATCTTGAGAAACCTTAACCCTTATGTAGAGATTAGATTATTTTGTCAATGGAAGTTTGTGCCTTTCTTGAATTTGTTCATGTGGTTTGATTGTTCTTTGAATTAATATGTGTACACTATTACATTTATTACATGATTTTGTTAATTTGATCGACTCATTGGTTGATAAGATAGATCTAGCATGAATAGAGAAGTTTAAATGTGACTCTAGATATAGATCGCATAAACTTTTTGCATAAAAGTTGAATCTTTTTAAGGAATCATGAACTGTAATGCAATTTTGTATGCATTTAATGATGAAAGATATTTCCATTAGACATATAGGGTTAGAATTCAATTATCTTGAAAGAGATATTGATGAAATTGGGGATTTCTATAGTTCAAGAACTTAAACAACCCATTAATGAATGTTTTATAAGGAATTGAAAATAGAGTTAGTGGTTAATCAAGATTAGGGATAGTTTTGTGATATGACTTTCTTAGAAGTGTTGATGCTCACTTTTGCGAAGGTTAATTAATTGATTAGTTGCTAAATATATTAATATCACTCGGATTATACTAGCTAGATAGTAGAATTAAGGTAACTACTAGTAATTACATGTCTTGAAGGAACGACCTCTGCTTACACTGCTGCTACAATTGATAGGTATGCTTGCCTAGGATTAGTCACATAGTAAGAATAGGGTTTTAATTTGATTTGATTGATTGTGATTGAAAAGTCCACATTAATTATAAATTCTTCTCCCTTGCACTGAGGTTCCTGAACAATTCCCATTACTACTCCCATTTCCATTTCTATTCTTCACCAAGCCAAGTCCTCTAGATGACTGGATGTCGAGCTCGGGCATTCTTCCTCTAAGGTCACTCGTTAGTGAAATGCCTAATCTGTTTGGACACAAAGCAGATGATGGTTGCTTTCTTCGAGAAGTCAGGTGATTTTTTTGTTATGGTTTCCAAAAAAAAAAAAAAAAAAACACTTATATTGCAAGTAGGGGCATCTCTTTAGGTAATGCTTTCACTTACACTTCCAGCAGGATACTTCATCCTTTGGTGTCTCCTTCCTTCCATTTACATTTCCCTTAAAGCTGCCAAAAGGTTTGAACTTCTTTGCCTAAAAACTCGAACTTGATCCATCATGGGACTTCTTCTAGAACACAATATTGAAAAGCCATGCATCACTAGGCTTGATTGCATGCACATTGGAGAAGCAGAAACTACGGGGTGGGATTTTAAACTAATTTTAAGCTCATTAACAAACCATCATCTCTTTTATCTTTTTACACATAATTACAATAATAATAATAAAGATATAAGTGAAGGTGAAGATTATACCAAGTTTAACGTAAAGTTTAGCTCACACCTTAGTCTCCACGGTCCATAGTTTGCCTCACTTAAGGAGGACTGCACATAATTCATTCAATCAAAACAATTGCCTCCTAAAGTGGACTTCACAACAATGATTCACCAATAGAGGACTTCACACAATGCTCGACAATAAGGACTTCACTCAATGCCTACTCAACATGTAGGACTTCACATAGGTGCCTCAACACATGAGGACTTCACTGGAATACTCACAAACAAATGAGCGAATGGTGCCTTACAATATTAGCTTACTAATCTCATGACTGGCACTATTTACGTAATGAAACCAAATATAAAACAAAGAGTATTTTTACATAATATATACAAGTTAAGCTTTACTCTCTTCTCTTTCTTTTAATCTTTGCTAAAAATCACCCAAATAACATTTTATATATATTAGCTTTAAAAACATAATTGTTCACCCTCAAAAAAACCTTGAACGATCGAATTTAAAAGTCTGCAATGGTTACTTTTCAAACCGTCGCGCCTAGACTTGTTGTGTCCTAAACTCATTGCTCCTCAATTTACCTCACAACCAAGCTTGTACTTGTCGAGCCTCAGATTTAAACTTGTCGTGTCCTGGAGTTAAACTCGTCAAACCCTCGATGTGACTCATGATCAAGTTTGTGCATCTTGTTTGTTCCATTTGTCACACCTTGGATTTACGCTTGATTGGACCAATCGAACCCTCGATGAAGTCCGTAATCAAGACTGGGGCATGATAATTTGTTCCTGCACAATCTGTAGAAAACACCATACATACAAACACAAACATATATATGCATATTAAAGCTTAAACATATCAAAAATAAGTTTTTCTTATCAAATGTAGCTTAACTAAGTTATGGAGCATTTGTGTAATATTTTCTCATCAAAATAAGATTGTAACCACCTTTGGTTCATCACACAAAAACTTTCTTTTTTGGTGCCTTGGTCTTTCTTTTCTTGGCTTTAACAATCCAAGCTCTCTCAACCAAATTGTAGAAAGTCCTTGGGTTAAACTCCTCTAATCTCATGCACAGATCCTTGTCTAACCCATTAAAAAAACTTGCTTTTTGAGCTGCTCGCTATGCTTGTATGAGTTAGTGCATATTAAAGTAATTGGCTAAATTCGGTCTCACAATGCTGAACGATCCTACCTTTTTTGAGAGATGTGTTCAAAGTTCGCAATATATTATACTCCTAAGCTCCCTGGAAAATAATTTTCCAAAAACTCTCATCGAAACGTTGCCCAAGAAATCAAGGTTGGTAGTTCTTGACTCTTTGAGTCCTACCATACTCTGGCATTGAACCTAAGCATGTAGGTACCGTAGTCAAGGTGGAGATGGTAAGGGACCTCAAATGTGGTGAAAGATCTCTTAACTTGCTCTAGCCAATCTTATTTGCTAGTTGGCTAATAGTGGTGAGAATGTCGCTTGGTGGGTTTTGTACTAGTGCGGGGATGTTTCCTTGTTGATTTTGTGATGGCATGGCTTTGGATTTTCCTGTTTAGTTGGTGGATTATTCGAATTGCATTGCTTGCAATTTCTATGTCTTCTTGAGTGACTATTTAACATTACTTCATAAAAGTTTTAAGCTTTTCTTAAGTTATTAATCTTAAGTGAAACTTTCGAAATTTGTAGAAATTTTTCTTAACAAAATTACAAAAACTTGGTAATATATTCAAGAAAGAAATAGAACTTATAGAAATAAAATCATAAGAATCTAAAATTCAAACCAAACATAAGGAAATTTCATTAATGAAAGGAAATATAGGCGGGTTAAAACCCTTACAAAACATGTAGCACACTTGAAATGAAAAGACATGCTTGGAATGATAAAGCATACATGAAACAAAAGATACTTCTAAAAACAACACGCACTTGGACATGTGGGATATGCTTATCCTAACTTGTTCATCATTTTGGTTACATCAAGAAAAGTGACATTTTTGGACTAAAGGGATATACTCATCATACATTGACAAACATAAATTCTTAGCAAAACATCAACAAATGACATCTAAAGACTTAGGTACACATGGTCAGCCTTTCATCTTGCTTTGCTTGGTTAGTCATGGGGAGCGAGTGGGGTCTTGATGTTTAGGCTCGATGATCCTTTATGCTTCTTACTAATGAACTCCTTTAGATATTTCCTTACTAACCGTCTTTTTCCTTTATTTTTCTTATGGGGTTCTGGGTTGGCTGTCATTTCCTCATCTTGCTGTAGCACTTCCTCTCTGGGTTCAGATTCTATTATTATCGTTGCCTCACTTAGTCCCTATCCTATGGCCATTTCTAGTGCAGGCATATGTGATTGGCTTTGTCCCATAAAATCCATGTAGGGCATATAACTTGCTTGCTAAGGTGGAACATTGAAGTTTGCCTCGAGATTTTCATCTTGTTTGTCTCAGAGATCCTCTTTAGGGTCTTCCTTCTCTTCTCCCTCAAACTCATACTCCATCATAGGCTCATCTTCAAATTGAATTCCAACCAAAGGCAGTGGTGGTAGCCGAGGGATTTCTGGATTGGGAAGAAGGTTCTAATAAACTCCATGCCAGTAGAAATGACTTTCAGCATCGGATTTCAACCATTGGCTATGGTCACCTAGTTCATCATGAGCATACACAAAAAAAGGCCCTATGGATCTCCAAGTTTGGAAGTCAAGGAAGGTTAAGGTTCCTTCCTTCTTTAACACAAAGGCCATCTCTTGAAGCATTTGTTCCCCCATAAAAGAAGGTCATTATCCATTCTGTCCCATATATTACTTCTAAGTTAGACTAGTTTTCTCTTCTTTGTGGATCATACCTTATCCCATATGCTATATCTTCCCATATTGATTTTCTTAATCCTTTCTTCCACATATTGAATAACTCCTCAAGTGATTAAGGTTATCCCACTAAAACCAAGTCTTTAATAACACCCTTAACCTTAGCCGATATTCCACAAAGGTCTCATCATGGTATTTTCAAAATTCCTTTGCCTTTCCTCTTAGTTCTCTAGGGACAACTATTCACAAAGAAAAATAAGTCAGATCCTTAAATTCTACCTCTTAGCTTACTCACTTAACTATACTTAGGTCTTTTCTATCCTCTTTTTACTCAATTATCTAAGTCCAATTCTATTGTCACGTTTTTAAATTCTTGTTGCTCTAATACCAACTTAAACTATCATACCCTAAAGAGTATCCTAAACATGACATTCTACCATACTCAATATTAAAGCTTAGGAATGACTATCTTAGTCACACAAAAGCTTCAATATTAAGTGCAAGGCGTACTTGCTCAATAATAGGAGACTTACCATTGGAATGAATTAGTTTAAGGAGATAACAATATATAGCATTCAAGAGAGATTAAACATAACTTTATAACTTAAAGTTTAAATCTTACATCTCAGGGGGGCATAACCCCATCAAAATATAGATTATACAACCTCAGGAGTCTTTACAAAAAAAAAAAATGTTTTAGAATAAATTCTACATAAGAAGATTTTTGTAGAAATCTACACCAAAACAATCTCATAAAGTTCTTCCAAAAGCTCCTTAGCTTCTATGGTCATTACCTAGTTAAAAATCCATGTCGGGTATAGCCATAGATAATCGTGTTGCAACAAAAATCTATAAGGGTATAAGCATTTCTAGCTTAGTGAGATATTCCCATAAAAACGTACCTATAAATCAAACAATTTTTTAAATACAAGCATATGGGATGCATCATACAAGTGAGCAAACAATACACATGATTATCCAGAAATCATGTATAGAATGGATTTACACCCTCTATGATTGGGGGTTGGGTTTGTTATAGGCCCATACAACCATCATATTAATTTTTAGATTTTCAGGTTCCTACATGCTACAATTTGTAGATTTTCCAGCTCCTACTTGCCACCACTACTAATCTTCATTTTCATACGAAAGAAATAGTAGTGAAAATGATGAGACTCCATTTGTGTCATGTATGATCAATATATAAATCAATTAAAAGAAAAGTTATTTTTCAATTTAATGGTAAGCATCTAAGTTCACACCAACATATCAACAAAATATCAAAACAAGGTATCAATCAACAATTCAAATTCCGATATGCTTATCTTCAATTTATCAAACACCATGAAATGCATTCATAACCCATAATAATTCCACACACAATTTCCATTTTTATCTTTTCTTATAGCCTAGTATTCTATTCTACAAGCTCAAGAAGGAATACAAAAAAGTAAATAATAACTCACTCGACCATGTCGCAATTGATCAATCGAAATAATCCTTAGGGATGACAACTTCAAAATTCTCGTCACCTATACGAAAGAAATATTTGGAATGAGTATTCCATATAGGTTTTACTAAATTTTTCTAACTCTATTTATTTTATTCATAATATTTTCCTGGTTATAAAAGTTTAACTTAAAATAACCATAACTTGCTCATTTTAACTTAGATTTTTGTGTATGAGTAGTTGATTTCTGCCTACTTCAAATGCTATATCTATTTTTAAGGTTATCTCAAACATTCAAGGTTATTAAGGTCTCTAAATCACACAATATAGATCACGTCTGGACCATCCCATGTTTGTTTTCTAACACTTTTTACAATTTTATCTTATGTAGACTTTCTAGGACAAGCCTATACTTTATTCCTAAACTTAAAACACATTAGAGACATAAAGATAGCTCACAATACAAGTTAGTTCTTGTGATATTAGTCAAAAGAAATTTATTCATTAAATAGGTTCATGGAAATAACTATTTTTCAAGTTTACAGAAATTAAATTTTTGAAATTGTGGTGAACTCCTACTTCCTAATACTTTACAATAATGTATTGAACTTGGAAATAAAATGCCATTCTTTATTTAATAGCTTAGGATTTTTTGTTTACTATTTTTATTGATTGCCAGATTATCAAAACATTAGCTTTCATGTTTTGAGAAAAGAAAATTAAGTTGTAAAATTTCCTAGGTATCATATGGGAGTCAGGCTTTTAAAAGAAATAGGAGATAATTTTTTTTTTCAAATTTTTCTTGTGTTCAATGATTCCTAATGCCTTGAAGAATAGATTTAGAAAATTATTGCATAACAAAGAATTATCAACATTAAAATTTTAAGAGTTTATTACGGCAACATCACTATGAATATCTATGTGCATAAACTTAATCACACTTATTAATTCTAGTAAGGATTGACTCAAATTAAGAAATAAATAAGATCGTAAATGAAATTACAAGAAAAATCAAAATAAAAGCATGGAAGTTTCAAGCTATGATCAAGGCTTTTCAGGACTTGAAATAATCCAATCACCATATATAATGTAAGGACTTGCTATCACCCTTAAATTTGAAATAGGCGATAACCATTTCCCAACCACATATAACCTATAAGATTATATGTAAGGTTGCCTGAAGGAATTGTTTGAGAAATTGTTTATCTAATTCCATATAGATAGTGTACAATAGGAAAAAACTATACTACTACACTACCAACATATTTTACAAAGGAAGCAACTTAATTCCTACATAGCTAAGTACATATAGTATATATATTACATCCAAAGGCTTCTTACAAGCCTTAACAAAATCTTCAAAACACAATCCAAACTAGTACTTTAGTTACATCATAAACAAAAGAAATCACTTCTAATCTATTACAAGTCATAGGGTTCCGCTGAGTCCAGGGTTAGCTCTAATCCTCCAAACCATCAAGAAAATCTTTAAAGTCGGTTCCGTATCCCATACTCGCATAGAACTCATCGGAGTCATCACCTGAAATGGGTAAAATATGAGCCAAAAGCCCAGTACACAAGTAACGAATACAAATGCAAAGTGGATCACACAATCTTGGACTAATGCATTATGCAACAATCAATGGTTTATTGTTAAGTCTTTAGTTAGTAAAACAACACGGGAGTATTCAAACTCCGGACAACAAGGATCTAGTATTACGTCCGTCTCCCTGAGCGGCGGTCCCTATTGTTCATACAGACTAGGCAGCCCCACCTTCCGGCATCGCTCGTAATACTTGGGGATTTTGAGTAACGTATCACGATGCTCAGGAGGTTGATATGAGCAGCTCGGATACTCACATCTCCTAAATAATTCTATCCATTAACGAGAAAGTACCTTGCCCCAAATCTGAGCAGGGTGCCGCTCTCCGAACCAGATTCAACGGCAAACAAGGACAGGTAACACTCATCAATTAATAAAGTTTTATTAATTTAAAGTAGTTTAGTTGTGATGCCTACCCTAACAAGAAACAAGCAAGTTACGGGTACCTGATATA